>JAVKPL010013575.1:0-78072 GCA_032173675.1 Gastrolobium villosum | reverse complement strand
AGGGTGTTCCACCGAGGCAAATCTGTGCCGAATATGGAGCTCAGCCATAAGGTTTTGAAACCCTTTGCTAGTGAACTGGGTGCCGTTATCCGTTACAATTTTCGCCGGGATACCAAAACGGCATACTACGTTTCTTTCTAAGAAACGCTGTATTCGGGCCGAGGTAATGGAAGCAATCGGCTCTGCCTCGATCCATTTAGTGAAGTAATCAATGGCGACTATCAACCATTTAAGCTGACCCTCTGCTGCCGTAAACGGCCCCAGAATGTCCATTCCCCATTTGTAGAACGGCCATGGAGCCGTAATAAAGTTCAGCTCCTCAGGTCTAGCCAAGAGGTTTTTACAATGCCTCTGGCATTCATCACATCGTTGTACGTGATCCTTTGCATCCTTTGCCATGGACGGCCGAGTAGCCGGCACGAAGTGCCTTCCGAGCCAAGGCTTTCCCACCGACATGCTGGCCGTTGATCCCTTCCATGTATTTCAGTGGACAAGGGGCATACTGTGCTCTATCTGAGTTGACACATTTGAGTAGGGGAGTTGAGATCCCCTTTTTATACAACTGCCCTTCAATTAAGGTATATGATGCGGCATCCCGGATGAGTTTCCTGGCCGCAGCTTTTTCTTCGGGCACAGTACCCCCATCAAGGTATGCAATTATGTTGCTACGCCAATCATCTACCTGTGAGATGTGCATTACGCAGGTCGGCTCGGGAATATTCTGCTCTATGACGGTTCTGTAATTGCCCCATCCTTTCGTACTGGCGAGCTTGGATAATATGTCCGCCCTGTTATTTGCGTTCCTTGGGATGTGGCTGATTTCCACCTCCTCAAAGTGTGCCATTACCTGCTTGACATGCTCCAGATATTTCACCAACAAGGGTCCCTTTGCCTGATAGTTGCCCTCGACCTGCGAAGTGACCAACTGGGAATCACTGCAGATTCTGACCTTCCGGGCTCCAAGCTCTTTAGCCTGGAGCAAGCCGGCTATGAAGGCTTCATACTCCGCCTGATTGTTCGAGGTCTCAAAATCCATTTTCATGGAATATTCAACCGCTACTCCGTCCGGATTCTCTATAATGACCCCGGCTCCACTTCCTTTTGAATTAGAGGATCCATCCACATATATGGTCCATTTATCCGAGTTATCAGGAGAGATATGTGGTGCCGAGGTTAATTCGCGGACAAAGTCGGCCAGAGCTTGTGATTTGATTGCCTTTCGGTTCTCAAATGTGATGTCGAACGCGGATAGTTCGATGGCCCAGCTCATCATTCTGCCTGCTAAGTCCGGCTTGTGCAGTATCTGTCGGATTGGGAAATCGGACCGAACCAGGATTTTGTGAGCCTGGAAGTATGGTCGAAGTCGGCGGGCTGAAGTGAGGAGTGCAAAAGCTATCTTTTCTAACCGCTGGTACCGCAGTTCGGCTCCTTGTAAGAGTCGGCTTACAAAGTAGATGGGTTGTTGGCCTTCATCGTCTTCTCGCACCAGGACCGAGCTGACCGCCAACTCCCCAACTGACAAGTAAAGGATTAAAGTTTCTTGTTCTTTGGGTTTGGCCAGAATGGGTGGAGAAGATAATCTCCTCTTAATCTCCTGGAATGCGACTTCGCAATCTGTACTCCATCCGTACTGCACTTCCTTTCGCAGCAGTTTAAAGAAAGGAAGGGCTGTCTCCGCTGACCGAGGTAAGAAACGGGTGAGGGATGCCAGCCTTCCCGTCAATTGCTGTATTTCTTTCTTATTTTTCGGGGCCGTCATCTGCAATATGGCTCCACATTTATCCGGGTTGGCTTCTATACCCCGGTGTGTTAACATGAAGCCCAGAAATTTTCCTGCAAAAACTCCAAAAGCACACTTTGCTGGATTCAAACGGATGCGGTGTTGTCGTAATTTGCCAAATGTTTGTTCCAAGTCCTGAATATGTGCTTCCATGCCGGCTGATTTGACAATCATATCATCAATGTATACCTCCACGTTTTTACCCAACTGATCCGAGAAGACCTGGTTCATCATCCTCTGATACGTGGCTCCGGAATTTTTCAGTCCGAATGGCATGACGTTATAGCAGTAATTGGCTTTCTCAGCAATAAATGCAGTTTTTTCCTGGTCATCAGGATGTAATGGGATTTGGTTGTAACCGGAGTATGCGTCCATAAAGGACAGCATCCGGAAACCAGATGAGCTGTCGACCAGTTGATCAATGTTCGGCATTGGGTATGCATCTTTAGGACATACCTTATTTAGGTCTGTGTAGTCGGTGCACACTCGCCATTTCCCGCTTGGCTTCTTTACCATCACCACATTAGATAACCAAGTCGTATATTGTATCTCTCTAATGAACCCTGCTTCTAGCAGTTCTTTTACATGATCTTCCAGCACTTGACGTCGCTCCGAGCTGAGATTTCGCTTCTTTTGGGCTACCGGCTTTGATCCCGGATACACAGAAAGTTTGTGGCAACAAAAACTCGGGTCCACCCCGGGGATGTCAGATGACCTCCACGCGAAAACATCGTGGTTACGGCCCAGACATGCAACCAGGCTCTGCTTGTCGTCTGTATCTAGGTCCTTGCCTATTTTAGTATCCTGCCCCGGTTCTCCAATATTTATAGTTTCCAGCTCACCCTCTGGTTCTGGTCGCGGCATCTGCTCCTCATCTCGCATATCAAAGTCGACCATGTTAACCGACCTGTGTGGAGGGGGCTTGTTACCCGGCTGGCTGATTCCAGTAGAAATGCTGGGATCCCTTGTCACCATTCGAACAGATCTGAAATAGCAATCCCTAGACTCCTTCTGGTCTCCAGCTATAGTGAGCACCGTACCCTGTTTAGAAATCATTTTGAGCTTTTGGTGCTTGGTGGACACCAACATGTCCCAATCGTGGATGGTCGGCCTCCCCAGGATCATGTTGTACTCCGAAGGGAAGTCGGCCACGATGAATCTCACCCTTTCAGATCTGTATGCCTCCTTGGTGCCTAATGTCAACCGCAAATCAATGTACCCTTTGGGTATGGTGTCTTGCCCATTAAAAGCAATTAAGGCTGTGTTACAGGGCCTGAGATCTTCTTCGTCAAGATTCATTTTTTTAAAGGCCTGCCATAGGATGACGTCAGCGCAGCTTCCATTATCTAAGAAGATTTTTTTGACCTTGCAGTTCACCAACGTCCCAGTGATGACCAACCCGTCTACGTGGCCTGGTATCACGTCGTCCAATTCTTTCCTTGTGAAATATAGTAACGGTGGTTCTGGCTCTTCTTCTTTGAACCTAGGACGCTCTCGGATGGAGAGCACCTCCCTGAGGTACTTTCGCCGGGCATTCATAGTATCGCCGCCTCCACCAAACGCGCCACTGATAACATTGCATTCGAATTCCGGCTCCTGGAATTCGTCATCATCGCGAGCTTGCTTATTGCTGCGATTGTCCTCTTTAAATTTTTTATTCTCATTAGACTGATTGACAAATTTGCCTCCTCTCCTCTTCCGATTCCTCCATCCCTGAGTGCGGATGAGGTATTGACGCAATTTTCCTTCCCGGATATATTTCTCAATGGCATCCCGAAGGTCCCAGCATTCATCTGTAGAATGCCCTGGGCCGTCATGGAATGCACAGTACCGTGATTGGTCCAGGCCGGCTGGATGCTGTAATGGCCGGGGTTTTTCAACGGTCTTCATTTCGGTGGAGGCCACCTCGCGCCAAATCTGCGATCGAGGAGCGTTCAACGGAGCATATTTCTCATACCGCCCTCGAGTTGGGAACCGTTCTTCTGGCTTTTTCCCCCGCGAGTCTCCTGGCTTTCTGGGCCCCGGCTTGTCTGATTGACCCGGATGATTTTTCTGGTCAACATTCTCTAGCTCCATCTGTTCGAGTTCTAAATATTTCTTAGAACGCGTGTTGAATTCGACCAAGGTCCGGGGTGGGTCCTTATAGATCGACTTTGCCAGTCTAGAGCTCCCATGTAGGCCGGCAATCACCAGATGTAAATGAACATTTTCGGATAATCCAGGCACCTGTAGGGCAGCAAGTTTGAATCGATCGAGGTACCTTTGCAGTGTCTCTCCGGATTGCTGTTTGATTTTGCCCAAGGCAAATTCTGATTTTGGTTGTTTCTTGCTGGTGGCAAAGTTCAACAAGAATCGCCCTCCGAATTCTTCGAAAGATCGGATGGATCCCGCCGGTAAGGATGAAAACCATGTCTGTGCCGCCCCCGTTAATGTTGTTGCAAAGAGCCTAGTAATCAAAGGCTCTTCGATGCCCTTGATATACATAGCCGTGTCAAATGCATCCAGATGTACCTGCGGATCTTGGGTGCCATCATATTTGATCAGTTCGGATAGGTTTAAGTTGTCTGGATAGGGAGCCTCCACTATTTCATTTGAGAAGGGACTGTCATTGTACAACCCCCTGTTGTATTTCCTCCTGTATATTCCGGCAACGTTATCCGGGCTGCGTTGCAGGGGTCGGTGCATTGCAGCCGCGTCACCACTTGCTTGCCCATCTTGTGTATTTAAATGCCTAGGCATCCGAGTCGTCTGGTTAAGACCCAGATCTGCTTGCTCCACTTGCCGTGGTCTTTGCAGGCCGAATCTCGGTACCCCCATTGTTGAATTTGGGTTCATAGGGATTCCGGTAGGGGCAATCTCCACCGGTTGCCGATCTTCTATGCGAGGGTTTGAACGGCGTAGATCTGTGACTACGCGATCAACAGCTCTGACTGGATCTGGGCTAGTCATCTGCCGGATCCGGGCCTCTAGTTCGTGGATCTGCCTCGCATCCGCCTGTCTCTGCAGCTCGCTCCGGCGCTCCCACTCCTCCATCCGGCGCAGGAGGGCATCCATGGCCAGATTCGGGCCTTGTCGGCCAGGTTCATCGATGGGCTGCAACCCCTGCATATATGGCGCATCAGGGTTACAGGCTGGAGTGGATTCGGAGTCGGAGTGTACCTCACTAATGTGCACGGCATCCGGATCTGGATCTGCAGGCTGGAGTGCTGCTTCCCGATCCTCCTCCTGATTGGATGTCAGAGGGGGACGGAAACCACTCCTTGTGGCTCTCACCATTGCTCTTTTTGATAATTCGTGGGTTCGATTCCCACAGACGGCGCCAATGTTCTGCCTGTTGGCAGATGTGTCCAACGTAGGTTGGATGATTGATCTTGGATACAAGTGTTTCTCTCTAGATGCCTATAGATTAGGTATCTGGGAGGAACGTGGATGACCTAGGCGTGACACTGACCTAGGCGTATGCCTTATATAGCCCGGCAAGGTGTGTGTGTGATCTATGGTGTATATAGGATTAGAAAATGTGTACCTTACACACCGGTGCTCTGCTTTACCTGCCTTATATAGCCCGGCTCTAGGGTTTGGTGGCTCCTTTCCAACCGATGTGGGACATTACATAAATCAGTATGTTAAATGATTGACGGTGAGATATTTGGTATATATGCATACATGTACATTCATATACATAGATACATTGATGATGTATTTAATTTATGTGCATTGATATTGTGATGTGATATAACGTAAGTAGGCAAATAAAAAGACGGATAACGGGGGAGTATAAAGTCTTTCGAAACAAGTCAGTGAAATACAGACAGTGAGATAAAGTCAGTGAGGTATACTCAGTAGGATATACTAATAAAATTACATGTTGTATTATATGTTTTATATCTGACCCTTTCATGTAGAGAGTGAACTCTTGGGTGGAGACTACTCCATAAACCCAGAGACTTGGGATTTATTTTTAACCCCATTGTGGGGCTGTAATTTAAATTACACGTATATCAAAAAGCAGAAGAACTCACAAAGGGAAAAGGACCGGTTCAGTGAGGATAGAGAAATTTGTACAGGTATAGGACTGTACAGATGATTAAAATCAATAGTTGAAGTTAATTGAAAAGAAAAAGTTATTCAAAAAAATTATATAAGGTATTAGAAATTTTATTAAGTCTTCCACTCCTTTAATCAAATGAGCGAATAGTATGATCATATGTAGTTAACAATCCGATTATTAAATTAGGGCGTTACAATTAACATCATTTATAAATTCATATATGGAGTACATCATGATTGGTATATTAGATAATGCATAAGTTTATATTGAGAAGATGTAGAACATATACACGAATGAAAAAATGCAGCCACAACAAAATATGCAGTAACACATTCCATATTTATTGATTGCAACAAAATTAATAGGCTCAATACTTTCCAATGTAGAAAGTAGTTGGATTGTATATTTGTAATGAATGATGAATTGTTTTCCGGACAAAGTTAAAATTTCAAATTTCAACTATAATAAATGACAGAGCGACATGTCAGCAAATTTGAAGTTTAGATACGAAAATAAAATAAAATTAAAAGAATATATATTTAAAGAGTGATTTCAAGTGTGAACACAAAATTAAAATTGAAAGAGAGGGTAACACGTCAGTTTTTTTGTTTTACTTTAAGATATTTATGATAATTTCATTTTTTAAAGTCATTTTTGCGTGTTAAAGCTTCCATAAGGTTTAATTAATAGGTTTGGCAATTCCCAATACATGAATTAGTGAGATTTTAATTGAGTTGTTTGCCACAAAGAAGTTTAAATTTCAAAAGTTACTAAAACAAGAAATATTTCAAATTGATTTAGGTGTGATCACAAACTTGAAATTGAAGGAGAGTGTGCCACGTCATCAAAATTTTCAAGAAATGCTTTTCCTTTAGGATATATTAGATTAGATAGATAGATTAGATGTTCCTATACTTCTTAACACCGAGCTGGAAATTCCAAAATATTTTACCAAGTGTCCTTCTTGTGCTCATGTTGCATCAATGATTGCCAAAGTTCCCAAAATAATAATAATAATATTAAATTGCAGGTAGTAATTGATGTTCTTTATTTTGTTGAATTTCCTGAATCTGACTGGTCCCCAGTTGAGAAGCTGAGGAGATTGAATCAAAAGGTGATTTGGGGACACCAATGCTTGTTGTATGTCATCATGTTGAGACAACGGGTACAACGAAAAAGAATGGTTCTTCCACATCTTAAGCACCTAATTGTGAAACTCAGCTGTTATTTTTCCATTATATTATACACAGTACTAGTAAACTAATAGAGATTTGCACTACTGACAGCAATCAAAATTAAAGCATTGGATAGATATATTCAACTTTTAAAATTCAAAAAGGAAAATATATTCAACTTGTCCCCCAAGGAGATTGAAAGCAAGTAATATAAAACATTTTATGATGAATAGTAGCCTTAAAATAATTTACCTTTCAAAAAAGCCTCAAGACTACAGATTTTTATAGTAATGAAAAGAAATCCTAGTGAATCAAAACTAATAAGGTAATCAAAATTAATCTTGTTACATTGTTATTAGGGTTTTATAAGAGTTACGCCGTAGGAAAAATGATTGTATTATGTTATAGAAATTCATTTTGCGTGCTGGAATATTTTTTATTTTTTTGCTGCGAACCTCACAAAATGTTGTGTGTAGAAAATTTTTTATGGTCATGTTAAATGATAGATGATAAACACTTGTTATTATTAACAAATGTGCAAGAATACAATAATATCGGTGATGAGATTAGTCCTAGAGAAACCCATCAACTTTACACACTAACTCACATGGCAAACAAGAACACAATTTACATGTTGCACCCTCACCCTGTCACTAAAAAAATCAAAAAAAAAAAAAAAAAATCTTCAAGACCCAGATCTCATAAGTCAAGATTTCTTTCCAAGAAAAATGAAAATCCCAACATATTCAAAAATCAAGAAAATCAATAATTTTCTGTCCCAAAAAAGAAAAAAGGAAAAAGGAAAATTATATTACCCAAAACATTTCCTTTCTTTTTCTTTTCTTTTCTTTTTTGGTTAAATTCTGCTCCTATATTATGTACCAGAAAATTCCCACTAAAATAAATAAAATTTCAACACTCAACGATGAACCGGAAGTCCGGACCGGAGCAAGAAAACGCTGAGTTCCTGACCGGGGCACTCGTCCGGGTTAATGAGATGAAACGACTCGGAGTCCGCATTGCCTACCACGTGTTCGAAGTTGGCCCGCATGTACATGAGCTCCTCCGAACCGGAACCGGAGGATCCGAACCCGGAGGGAATGACTCCGGCTCCGACGGTGACGCACTGCATGGTCCTGAGGATGGACCGGACCCGTTCGCCGGTTCGGCGTCGTGCGGCGAACCCGGTTTTTCGGCCGTTGCAGAAGGCTGTCCAGACGGGAACGGACCGGAGGGGGCATGAGGAAACGTCAGAGCGCGTGGGGGAACACTCGAGTGCGATGCGGACGAGGCCGTTGCGCATTTCACGGACGAGGTTGTTGGTGGAGAGTGGTAGTTCCAAGAGGAGGATTGGCTTCGTGGAGAGACGGTCGTGCTGGATGCAGAACCACACGTGGCCGCGGCGGTTTCCGAAGATGGTTCCGATGACCATCGACTTTGAGGGGCGTGGGGGAGCCGCGTTGGCGCCGGAGGTGGTGGACGCGGAGGATGAGGAAGATGGGGAGTGGTGTTGGGTGGTTGTATTGGTGGTGGTGTTGTGGCGGAGGGAAGTGCTGATGCGTTTCTTGGTGGTGGTGGGGCGGTGGTTGGAGGAAGAGAAAGGTTTCTTGGTTATGGTGGTGGTGGGTGTGGTGGTAGGGAAGAAACAAGGGAGAAAGAATCGACGGAGGGTGTCGATGGTCATGGTTGGTTGGATGGTGGTGGAAGGAATGAGTTTCTTGAAGTGTGAGTGTTGGTGAGCATGTGCACGGTGGTACATGTGGCTATATATATATATATATATATATATATATATATATATATATATATATATATATATATAGGGATAAATCTGTATCATGTTGTAGGTATAAAATTAATGTCATGCAACTACTACAAGACAAGATAAAGTCATTGGATAGTGTGCTTTTTTCAACTTTTTTATTATTATTTAACTTGTCTTTTCTTTGAAGGAAAAAAAAATGTAATCATGTTGCATAATGAATTCAAAGCCCATATATATATAGGGAAAATGATTTGTAATGTGACTGTATATAAGCATTGGTGCAGTCACCTAAAAACTACGTCGTTTTGGGTGGGATAAAGGAAGTTTGCATTTAAAATTAATTGTAGAAAATAAAAATATTATATTTATTTCCAACTTTGTATTGTTATGATTTCTCATATTTAATGTTTTACATTTATTTCCACTTTTGTATGGTTATTATTCCCCATATTTAATGTTTTTACATTATAAAATGACGTAGTTTTATATGACTGCATCAATCCTTAGGTGCAGTCACTTTACATCCGCTAAACCCATATATATATATATATATATATATATATATATATATATATATATATATATATATATATATATATGGGGTTTAATAAGAATTATGTCGTAGAAAAAGTGATTGTGTTATGTTATAGAGATTCGTTTTGCGTATCGGATTTTTTTAT
The DNA here is from genome assembly GCA_032173675.1 of Gastrolobium villosum. Lineage (NCBI taxonomy): Eukaryota > Viridiplantae > Streptophyta > Magnoliopsida > Fabales > Fabaceae > Gastrolobium > Gastrolobium villosum. The sequence goes on along the minus strand of JAVKPL010013575.1, from coordinate 68,621 downwards.
TTTTTATTTTTGGCTGGGGGCCCCACAAAATGTTGTGTGTATAGAAAAGTTTTTGTGGTCATGTTAAATGATAGATGATAAACCCATATATATATATATGGAAAAAACATTTTCACGGCCACTTCAGATAAAGTTATCTAAAGACTACGTCGTTCTTGAATTTAATGAAAGATACTTCTGTACTTTTATTTATTTTTTTATCACATGCATTTTACTCACACACCCTTCCTGACACAAAATTGCAGAAACACCTTTCATTAATCAAAACGACGTAGTTTTTGGGGTAGCCGTAGATAACCTTATCTAAAGTGGCGGTAAACATTTCTACCGCCACTTTAGATAAGATGAAGGGTGTTTCTGTAATTTTAGGTGAATTAATGAAGATGTTTATGTAATTTTGTTTATTCTTTTATCAAAACGACGTAGTTTTTGGGTAACTGTAGATAACGTTACTTATATGTAATTGTAGGTGAATTAATGAATGATGTTTATATAATTTTGTTTATTCTTTTATCAAAACAACGTGGTTTTTGGGTAGCTGTAGACAATGTTGTAAAAATCAAGATTTTAAGTAAATTCGGAAGGGAACTAACAAATCGTAAAACGTAAGATCATAATGTAAAAAAATCGTAAAAACGTAAAAGCGTTTGGAATATTGGTAAAATCTTTTCGATGAAAAAAATCGTAAAAACGTAAAATCGTAAAATAAATCGAAATTTTAACAACTATGGCTGTAGATAAACGCTTATCTAAAGTGGTTGTAGAAATATTTTTTTCCCTATATATATATATATATATATATATATATATATATATATATAGGTAGGATCTGACACCAGTGTCAAATTTGAAATTTGACACTTCATCTGAGAGTCGCCAGATTAAAAAATATCAACGGCTCTGATTTATAAGCATGTGAGACCATTGATATTTTTTGATCTGACGGCTCTCAGATGAGGTGTCAAAGGATCGTACCTATATATATATATAAATATATATATGGTAAAATCATTTCTGCAGCCGCTTTACGTGTAGCAATCAAACATTTGCCATATATATATGGAAACGTTAAATGTGGAGAATCATAACCATACAAAAGATAAAAGCATTAAATGTGGAAAATCATAACCCTAATATATATATATATATATATATATATATATATATATATATATATATTGAGTAGTTATACTTACCACCAAAAAAGTTTATTACTCTTACAATCAATTTATTTTGAAATTTTTAATAAATTATAACCATTAGATTGACGGAAATCAACGGTGATTAAATTGATTGTAAGAGTGGTAAACTTTTTTTGAGTGGTAAGTGAATTCGTTCCCATGTATATATATATATATATATATATATATACATACATACATACATACATATATTATATTTATTTATTTATATATATATATATATATATATATGTAGAAAAATTATTTAACTTCAGAGTAAGACTTGTAAGTCTTACTTCTCATCTCAGCCATTGATTCTCGTCCATCCAACGGTTATAGTTAAGGAAATCTTATTAATTAATTAATTATTAATTATATTACATGACAACCGTAATTTAATTATTATATATATATATATATATATATATATATATTATATTACAAATGACAACCGTTGATTTCCGTCCATCAACAACTTAAGTCTTACTCTAGAGTTAAAAGAATCCTCCCATATATATATATATATATATATATATATATATATATATATATATATATATATATATAAAATTTCTCAAATAGCTTGAGATGTATTTATCTCCGTCCACCCCAAAATTTCGTCGTTTTGTTTATTTATTTTCTTATATTAATTAATTCACCTTTAAATGGTTATAATTCCCTTTTTCTCTCTCTTCCTTTATCACCATTGATTTATCTTTGTACGGTTATGATTTAATAGCAGGAGATAAAATTATCTCAAGGGGCTTGAGAAACGACAAACCCTATATGTATATGTATATGGGAAAAAATGTGTTATTTAAAAGAACACACTTACACATCATTTTAGGATAGAAGTAGACATAAATATGTGAGACTCACACTTTTATTTTTTGTTTTTATTTTTTTATTGAGGCCCACATTTTTTTATATCTATCACTCTCCTGAAATGATTAAGTGTGTGTCCTTTAAAAGGGCACACGCTAAAGGACACACGCTCTTCCCATGTATATATACCTCACTTATATTTATGAACTTTTTATTTTCAAACTAAATTATGTATTTCGCTAGAGTACAAATTCTTAAATGTATAATTTTGTAAGAATTTATAAACAAAAAGTTTATAAATATATTAACTATCTAAATTTGTAAGAATTTATAAATAAAAAGTTTATATATATATATATATATGGGTTTTGTAAGAGTTATGTTGTAGGAAAAGTGATTGTGTAATGTTATAGAGATTCGTTTTGCGTGCCAGAGTTTTTTTTTTGTTGCGGGCCCCACAAAATGTTGTGAGTGTAGGAAAGTTTTTCTGGTCATGTTAAATGATAGATGATAAACCCTATATATATATATATATATATATATATATATATATATATATATATATATAAATTGCAAAATGTAATTATTTGCAAAATTGGGTATATTAAATTTACAAAAATGTATTTGAAACAATGAAATAATTGCAAAATGTAATTATTTGCAAAACAATGAAATAATCTAGCTCTATCATGAGGCAAACATACTTCTAGTTTTAGGTAGTCACAAATGTGCTTCTTCAAGTGACTCTAATCGAGAAGTGTAAAGAACCAATTCAACCCAAAAGCTTAAATTGTTGGGTAATGTTACATTAATAGATTTATATATCTCAACACGCTCCCTCACAAGAGAGCCCGTTGGGCTTGAAGTGTGGACAATGTCCAGACCCACCTACCTATGCTAAGAAAGAAATTTCACTATAAAGAAAATGGAGGGCAGTGAGGATCGAACCTAGTACACAAGGCTTTGATATCATGTCAAGAACTAATTCAACCCAACAAGCTTTTAGGTGAGGTTACATTAATGGTTTTATATAAGTTTGTGGAATTAGGCTGCTATGATTGATGATCCATTTTCTTCATCTTTTGCTTCAGTTTTACTCTGTCTTTGGAGCACCTCGCTGTACAGATAACGACGAGCGAAGAATTGAAAGTACAATAAATTCAACACTCCAAGAACCAAAATGGTGTAGTAGAAGTACTCAAGCCTATTCTTATTCAAGTCATTGCCCCCTAACCACGGTGTTCTACCATGTCTCGTTGTTACTACCACTATGATCCTTATAAGAATGGTGCTCAAGTAATTGGCAATGGATAAACTGAGAAAAAACACAGCCCCACCTAATGTTTTCATGCTCTCAGGCCAGTGTGAGGTCAGTAACTCCATCATGGGAATTGCAGCAAAGGCTTCAACCAACCCAGATAAAGCAAACTGTGGCACAAGCCACCAAATGCTTGTTGGTGATTCAAATGAGCCATGTTTCATTGCATCGCCGCGGCGGCGCATCTCTACTAGGCCGGAAACCGCCATGCCGGCAATGGAGAGCAGGATTCCAATCAACATTCTTTGTTCAATTGACAACCTTTTACCCTTTTTGGTTGTTTTCATAGTCCAAGGGACATAGATTTTCTCATAAAGGTAAATCCATAAGGAAAGTGCAAGCATGGGTACTAGACCCATCCAAGCTGGTGGAACACTGAAATGGGGTCCAATCGATTTGTTTGTTTGCAATGCCTGAAGTATACCAAAGGAGTTTGCTTGTCCCATAGAGAGGAAGCATACAATTCCTGCTAACCAAACAGGTAATGTATTTAATATTGATTTCAATTCTTCTACTTTTTGCACACTGCATAACCTCCAACTATCAATGGATTTTCCACTGTTGTCAATTTCACTTGGGTTTGTAATCACAGAAGCTTTATCAAAGAAACTGAACCTATTGGTGTGAGCAAGCTTTGTTATCCTTGGTTCTGACTCAGAACTAGGTGGTGGATGATAAAATAAGAGTCCAGAATCTTTCTTCAAATCAACATTGCTTTTCCTATATGCAGCAACAATTACTTTGACCAAGTCACACATGATGCTGCTTCCTTTGGGCTTCAAGCAAACATAAGTCTTGTGTCCCAGTAGGAAAATGGTTAGAGAGAAGGCAAAGCACACAGTGGGAATGATGAAACCAAGAAACCAGCTTATATTAGTCTGAATGTACACTACTAAAGTAAGAGCAACCAAAAGGGCAACTGTGAACAAAAAGTACCACCAATTGCAGAAGCTCTCTAATTGAGCTCTCCCTTTTTCTGTTTTGGTATCAAATTGATCAGCTCCAAAGGCAATGTTGCAGGGTCTTAGGCCTCCAGAGCCTACTGCAAATAATCCAAGCCCCACATACAAAACAGCAAGCTGTGTGCCATTGGGTTGTGTGCAATCAGAATGAGTAGGGCAACTTGGAGGTCTTAAAGATGGTATACCAGCACCTAGAGATATGAATCCCATACCCTGTCAAATTGAAGGTCATGTCTTCAATTGTTCATTGATGAGAAGAAACATTAAAGTAGAGAGCACAATACAGAAATTGAAAGTGCTTCTATTTATGCAAGTACTAATCATGCCCTATGCTCTATTTATGTATATTGGCTTAAACTTTAAGCAGAATAGCATTTAAAAAACCACTCCCTGTTAAAGGGGATAGTGAGTGTGGGGTGGAACAAATCCTTGTATGTAGCCTTATCCTTGCATAATTGCAAAGAGACTGTTTCCTGGATTCAAACCCATGACCTTTCAGTCATGAAAGAACAGTTTTACCACTGCTCTGGTTTACCCCTTTTAAGCAGAATAGCATTAAGAAATTAAAATCTTAAATGTTTATAAGCAAATTCACATGGCATCATGTGTTTCTGTAAAGCAATCAATGTAAAGAAACTAATTCAACCAAACTTTTCAAGCTTAAGCCGGTAAGTGCAGTCTATATTAATAATTTTATATTATATCTAACACATCCTCTCATAAGAATTCTTGGGAAAACTCTAAACCATACATGGTCATAAATTCTGATATTATATAAAGTAACTAATTCAATCCAATAACTTAAGCCGGTAAATAATGTCCTGCTTAATAATTTTATATTAATATCTCTAACATGTTTGATTCAAAAAGGCTGTTGAGATATATAAAACCATTAAAAAACCCTCTCCCACCAGTTTAAGCTTTTGGGATGAATTGGTTCTTTACATGGTATCAGAGCCTTAGTGTTCGATTCTCACCGCTCCCACTTTCTCTCTTGGAATTTCTTAGCACAGGTTGGGCCTGTTGCATCATCCACTCTTCAAGTCCAATGGGCTCTTGTGTGAGGGGGCGTGTTGAGATATATAATCCCACATTGGTTGTATGAGCAACTAATGTGAAGTTTATAAGGTCTTGGGCACTCCCAAGGCATTTGAGCTAGCTTCTGAGGTGGTGTAAAGGTTCTTTACAAATTCAAAAAAATGAATTGAAACATTTTGATTATTTGCCTGTCTTTACCAGAAATGATGCCACACTGCTAACCAAGAGCGTATTAAACTTTCCCACATAAGCATCAGCTACGTAAGCACCAACTAATGGCAGAAAATTTGTGAAACCGGACCATAGGTTGTACACCTCTGCTGAAACTGAAGTGTCTATGTTGTATTGGGTATGCAGGTACACCACTAAGTTGGCTATCAAACTCATAGAAGCCAACTTCTCGAATGTCTCGTTCGCTTCAACACATAAACACAAAATTTAGATTCATCAATTTCATTAAAATCCTTGTATAATTAATGATAGGGACAGGTTATATTTACAAACTTTTTTGTTTACAAACTCTTACAAACTACATTATATTCTCCAGTAGAATACAAACTTTTGCAAACTACAATATGTTCTCCCGAGAGAATACAGTGTAATTTGTAAAAAAATTCAAAAAAATTTGTAAACGGATTCTGTCCCTTAATAATAATATCAAAAGGAACAATGCAATGGTAATTGAAGGCTTTACCAAGAATATATCTGACTGCTCTCCATCCTCCCTGCTTCTTTTTGGTGGAAGAAGATTGAGGAATGTTTACTGAAGAATCTTGGCCTTCTGAAGAATAATTCTCATTCACCATCTCTTCCACCAACAATTATATTTGGTTATTAAACATTCGTAAAACTTTGGTGCAAAAGTTTTTTAAAAGTTTGTATTGTCTAAATCACATGTATAAAGGCCATTAAGGGTTTAGATGCATTCTAAAATCTAAAATTTGGACAGATAGATAGATCCCTAAATAGGTAACTAAGTACGGAGGTTTTCTGTTTTCATGCATACTGTTGTGCTGAAAAATGGGAATTTTAGAATTTTGGTAGAAAGTAGATCCCTAAATAAGGTATGTGTGAGTGTGTTCTGATTGTTTTGTTATTAAAATTATTTTGTAAAATAAATTTTAAGAATTGATTTTCAGAATAAAAGAAGAAAAAAAATCTGTTTGGTACACTTGCTTTGAAAAGAATTTTAGAAGTTAAATAGGAAAGCATGGACAAAAGTAGAAAATAGACAGATCATACGGACCAATTGAATAAAGGACGAGAAAGAAGAAAATCTACTAAGATTTCAAGTCAAAAATAATAACCAAGTGTTTGGTAGCAAGATTCTTTTGAGATGCATGGGAAAGTAAGAATGGTATTTCAAAATATTATGTTTGGTAGCATTTTTTTAAAAAAATTGCTAGGGTAATTGGATAACTAGGATTCAATTTCATGTGTAAAAATTTGAAACAAAAATACCACATAGAAGGTGGTATTGTGACTTCCGCATGTAAATGAAAAAGAAAATTTGACTTTTGTGTCGAAAATAACCTTGAGTAAATAGCTTGAATATTGTTGAAAGGTAGAGGTGCTCAAGTTAATTGAACCAGGTTTAGGTTCAGAAAAACAATTTCTGGGTCAGGGTAAGACCACACTTTGGGTTGGCCCCACTGGATGTTACATAATATTTTAATAATTTTAAAAAAAATTAAGAATAAATGATAGAACTTGTTTAATGAATACATTATGCATAACATAGAGGACAACCAAACATGGATATTTTTGTAATTGTCACTTATTTCCCATCTATATTTTATCTCACACAAAACATAGATTTTATAAATCTTACCTAATTTGCCTAGTAAAATTTTTTTCCAACCAAACAACTTTTTTTACATTTTCCTACCAAACTCACTTTCTAATTATTTCCCTATCAATTACATTTTCCTAGTATTTAAAAAAAATTTCTTAAACCAAACGCCTCCTTTATGCCAAACACACAAGCACACCATATAATGTTGTTAAAATTGAAATTTTAAGTAAAATGGGGGAGGATTAAAAAATCGTAAAACATAAAATTGTAACGTAAAAAAAAATCGTAAAAACTTAAAAGCATTTGAAATATTGGTAAGGGTTTTATGTTTATTATGTAAAAAAATGTTATAGAGATTCGTTTTGCGTGCCATAAAAACATAAAAAAATTTGATATTATATTGGTAAAATCAGTTTGATGAAAAAAAATCATAAAAACATAAAATTATAATGATAAATCAAAATTTTAACAACCATACATATAAATCAATCTTTGTTTGGACTAGAGTATCGTAAAGAAGATGGTGTTGGTTGCAACAATGCTTTTAGCTAAAGTGGGGATTGATTAAATCAAGATATCGATCTATTGGTGGTATAGCTTCTTTGGCAGTTAGACGTTTTAGAGACCGTTTGGTTAAGCTTTTTCTAAAAGTAATTTTTACCACTTCCTTATTTTAAAAGTATTTTTTATAAAAGTTCAATCTATTTATATTTTTTATAAAATTATATAATTTTTGAAAAAAAATATTTGGCTTTTAACTTCTGCTTTTCTGAGAAGTTAAAATTTTTAGCTTCTGGAAAAAATAAATTTTTGACTTTTTTTGTGACTTCTCCTTTTTAAAAAAGCAGACATCCAAACGAACTAAAAATGAAAAGTGCTTTTTAAAAAAAAAAATAAATAACAGCTTTTGAAGAAAAAAAGCTCATCCAGATGTGCCCTAAGTGCAAATATGTTGGCCCTATTAGTCTTCCTTCTTATTTTTTATTTTCATTTTTTTTATATGACACTGATGTTTGAAGCTATAACTTCACGTAAATATCCAAATCTCTCGCCATTAGACTAATCGTAGTGGCTTCTTCCTTCTTATTTTAATAGTAATAAGAGTACAAGTAAACCTACTACAGGTTGAGTTTAAAATGAATCAATTTGGCCTGACTCATTAGTGAGCCAAAAATCATTCCAAATAAAACCATGCAACCTTAACTAAGTACGAGAATATTGGTACAACCTATGGTCATTATGGGTCCATGAATCTGAGGTGGAAACCCCATCAATGATGGATAGAAAATGACATCAACAAGACTTCAATACAAAAAGATAAAGCAGTTATTGCACCCCACTCCATCTAGCCCAGTCAACAAACTGCATGCCACCATACACATTGTTGGCAAAACGCACACCAACTGTGAAAGCCAGAGCAACTGGGGGAACTTGCTTTGCCAGTGGTGATGTTTCTACCAAACGTTCCAGTCCATTGATGATCTGGTATCGCGTGTTAGAAGAAACAGCAAGAAATACACCTGCATGGATGTTCATGGAGACAGCAAACATGTTACACACAGGAATAAAATACAGCAAGTTAAGTTTATCTAAGATCAAGCAATGCTAAAACTAGTAGTAAATCAGAAAACACCAAATCAAGCATAAAAGAAATCTTGGCAATCCACATTGCACGTGAATTCAACCAATATCAAATGGTATAAAGAGAATCAAATGGTGGAGGAAATCCTTGTACGCAGCTTTACCTTTGCATAATTGCAAAGAGGCTGTTTCCTGGATTCGAACTCATGACCTTTCAGTCATGAAGAAACAGTTTTACCGGTTCGCCCCCTTTAAATGGTACAAAGAGAATCTCTTTGGTTTTTGGCAACATATAGTTAACGCGTGGCTACAACTTGTATTTCGAAAACATAAAAAAACTTTGGGAAAAATATTTCTACTTTTGTTGCAAAAAAAAAATTCTCTCTCGCACTCAACATAGAAGTGAGTTCCACCGGAAACAATTTGGCAGAGACAAATGACTAGTTTGATTGTGTTCTGGTTTTTTGTTCTTAAAACTGTTTCGTAAAATAGTTATGGAAACAGTTGTTTTCTATGTTTTTTTCTTTTTGAAAGTTAAAAACAAAAACAAAAAACAAAAACAATATTTCTCTAAATTTGTTGCAAAAAAAAAAAATTCTAGTCTTCAAAACATTTTTTACAACATAGAAGTTTTTTGTTTTTTATTTTGAAAACTAAACAACTATTTTTCAAAACACATATCAAACAGAGCCAAAATTTCTACAATAAAAGTAGAAATGTTAAACACATAAACCTTTTAGTTGTCCTAATATGGCTACAATTTATCATCTAATGATATGATTATTGACAATCAAAAGCATCACATTTGACCTCATAACTCTACTCATAGGTATCAAATTGATAAGAGGCTTAAAATTAAGACTTTCCTAATAACTCAATGAAAACAAAGGTTGCTGTTTTCTCGCTGTATAGAAGAGATGAGTTAGAACTTATGTAATAATTTATATAATGGACAATTTCATACCCCAAAGTGCAGCACTTTTAACAAGAGGTGGCACAGGTATGTCCTCTTCTGAGTTCTTTATGCTCCTGGTATAAAGCAAAAACAGGTGAGAAATTTATCACTCCAAAAAATATGAATTCATACACTGCAAACACCATAAGTATCGTTCAGTATCAACACTGTTTATTTATTAGAGTTAACTTAGATATACTGTCAAAGTATATCAGTAAACCATATGCTGCCACCTGTTTAAAAATATGCTCCTAAAACTTTTTACTTCAAGTGAAAAACCTTAGTTTCTGAAATGATGTGGCATGACTAATTTATTGGTTTCTTTGAGTTTTACATGGACAGTGGTTCAATTTAATCTCACATTTACATCAATTTAGCCTTAGAAAGCACATAATAGATTCCAAATAAATGCTCAAAAATATGTGCACACATTTATTACCAAAATAATCCCAATGCTTTGTTTAAGTTTCAGTCAATTTTTTATTTACTATCCAATCATCATTGTATTAGAAGATCCACAAGGCCAATTGTCAAATATATGAGTTAAAAAGGCTATAACGGGTATGAAGGAAGCGGGCAGGATGTTTGACAGGAAAAGTTACCTTTGTGTCTAGAATCATGCAAAGTATGAAAAATGAACTTTAGACAAGAAACCATACCGCTTTGCAGTCATGATCAAATTTGCAATGCCTTGGCCTATAATGCCACATGCAAATCCAACAGCTCCATACATTATACCCTGAAATTTGAAACGTGCATTAAAAATGAACAGTCAATAGAAATTTCGCATAATTTATTTGCAGTCATTACCTTGTAGAAGTATGTTCCCAGTCTCTGCTGTACAGAAAATCTACATCCTGGCCTTTCTGCTTCAAATACACTGCATAAAGTGAGCAGAATAGAAACTTAGACAAAAGCTTCTTCACACTCTAAAAGACACAAAAGCAATTAAGACATGAGAAACCTGACTTCCATGTCTTCTTTAGATGGATAATTGTTATATATTATACACATAAGAAACATATAGAAAAAATATTGACATGAAAAACAAGGCCATGTTAATGGCATGATGAGTAACCTGCTAGGCAAAGACGCATAACCTTTCTGCATTCTACCAAAGAACCCCCTAGATATTGATGGTTTGCCAATTCGAGCGTACGGTGCCAACATGCCTACTAATGCAACATTAACAACCAACCCAACAAGAAGATCTGCAACATACAACTCAAATTCGGCCCAAAAGTCTTTGCCTCTCTTTTGAACTTCAGCAAAGGTAGCACAACAAGAATCAATGACAATCTGCATATTGTAAGAAAGAAAAATTAAATATCTTTCATATGTCCCAAATTTCCCAACTCTGCCAACATTACATGAATGATTTTCACAGATAGCAGACTGCATTCTTAATTCTCCACTACTGCCAGTTGTGGCAAATAAGATATGAGGGATACATCACAACTTTTTTTAGCATATAGATACCTTGTTAACTAGGCAAACTATTTTGGTACCTTAATTTCTAGAGTTCAACATAAGCTGAGCAGACCAAGTAGGAGTCAACTATGTCCTAGCTTCTCAATTAAACATAACAGGTTAAAATATGATAATTGTCAACAGCGAACACTTAATATCATATGTTATAGAACAGTCAAATAATTGGATACCTCAGGACACATTAAATAATATGAACAACAGGAATTAAGATTACTATAAGACAAGCCCAACCAACCTCTGAGCCAATTTTGAAAAGAAACGTTGGATCAGCCAGCATTCGATTGCGAAGGATTGAGCATGATTTCACAGCAAATCCTAGTGGCCAAAAAGATCCCTGCAATTTAAATATCATAAATAACTACATTAAAGTCCAAGGTAATGTCATGTTTTACAAAAGAGTTGGTGCTTGCTTATAATCCATTACAATTAGTAACTACTTTGAAGGAAAGGAGAAAGAAATGCATATACATTTAGAAACTATACCTGCAAATCCAAATATCTATGAAGAAGCACCTTGCGGATTCCCACACTCTTAGCAGCCTCCAACATATCTAAAGGAAGGGTAGCCCCACGAGCTTCTGTCTCTCTCATTACCTCATCATATCTCAGTATTGGCCCAAATTCTTCCTCTTCGTTGTCATTACCATCATCATCACCACCACCACCACCGCCACCGCCACTGCGATCTCCTGCTCCACCACTTCCAAAGCTCCCATTGCCACCACTACCATGAAATACAACTCCACTATCATCATTTTTATCAGTATTGGGGTCTGAATCACTATCCCAAATCTTGTGGTCCTTTCTCACGACACTATCACCTCCCACTTCCGAAAATTCTATTGTAGTTACAGCAGATTGCGATTCATCTGACGGTTGCGACATACTCATTATAAAAAATGTTCCTTTCTTTTGCATAGACACATCTGATCTATCCCACTTGCTATCACAATAGACTGGAAATGCAACCTCCTTCAACACACCCCTGAAACTCAACCTATTCAAACTTGAATCTTGATTTCCCAGCTTCCTCAAAAGAGCTTCTTTCCTTAAATTAACAACACGAGCCACTCCAAAATTTGATGAACAACCCGCCATTATTCTAAAAAATCGCAACTTCCCTCACCACAAAACTACACTGAAAAGTCGACTAATTCTTAGTTTCCACTGAGTAACCAACCACAGGAAACTATCAGCAACTCAAACCAAAGAGATCACACCCCAAATTTGCAGGAGAAACATAGAATCAAACAAAACAATCACTGAAGCAAACAACTCTCAAGCATACCAAATTTTAGACATGAAAGTTCACTGAAAGCAGAAAGTATAACAGATTAGAAAATGAAGGGAAAATGCAAAATGATATTGAAAACAAAAAAGGGTAAGAAATCTGTACCTTGTTAGGGATAACACAGTGTAAGTGGGTAGATGCGGCGAATAGAGGGTAACTGCTTTGGCTTTTGTGGTTCCCCTGCTTGTACTGTTGTTGTAGTTTGAGATATAAATACAATAAGGGGAAGGATATTCTAACAACCAATTAGTGTTACTACCAATGATACTACTAATGAATTTCACCGTTACATCAATTATTTAGATCCAACGGTTATATTTATTTCCATCTTTGTATGTTACTACCAATGAAATCATGATCATACAAATATGAAAATAAATATAACCGTTGGATCAAATAATTGATCTAACGGTAAGATTGATTGGTAGTAATATTGGTAGTAACACAACTTTGGTTGTTACAATATCCTTCCCCATATAATAATACCTTTGAGAAACATCCTACGGCAATAATTGATAACACGTGACATTGCACGTGGGGAATCTATCAAACGCGTGGGTTGCATGAAATATTTATTAATAAGGTTGTTTGTCTGAGTTTAAAAAAAATAATAAGGTTGTTTGTCTGAGTTTAAAAAAAAAAAGAGAGAGAGAAAAAAAAATAAACAATTTTTATTTTTTACAAAGAAATGAAAAATTCATTTAATTATTTTAAATAATATAATTAAAATTTAAATAATAAATAATATATATTAATTTATAAAAATATAAATAATAAAATTTTCTAATTATAATAAAACTTGTTTAAATATAATTTAAAATAATAAATAAGTTATATTTATTTATAATAATGGCATTAATGAATACTATAATTATAAATTATTACTGTAAAGTTATTTAAAACTAAAAATAAAATAATTCATTTATAAAAATTTTATTAATGAATTTTCATAATTATAAATTAATATTGAAAAATAAAAATAAAAACTAAAAAATAATTTTAGAAAAAATCCTTAAGTTATTCTTCTTTTTAAGTTTTTAAAATTAAAAGATGATTATTATTTTTGAGAGTTAATTTTACAAAAATAAAATTTTCCAAATAATTTTTAATTTTTATTTTAAAAATTTAATAGCTATCTTTAAGAATAGAAAATACCCGAAATTGCATTTGATTGGATGACATAACGAAAAGGAACACCTGAAGTATATAATTCATGTAAATTAATAATAACAATTTTCAATAGCAATCATCATTTCTAATTGATTATTTTGAATAATTAATTATTCCTTTTGGTTAATTTTGTATTATTATCGATTAATCATGTCAATTAACCGTATTGTTTTCAAATAACATGATAATTTTTATTTATTTTTTGGTATTTAAGGAGGGCTAAAGGCCCAAAAGAAAGACAGACAAACAATTACAAAGCCAAAAGGCAGAAACAGAAAATGACAACAAACGAAAATTAGAAACTGAACAAATAAAAAATAATAATAATAAACTTGGACGACTATAGATTTCAGCCTCACGGTAGGAGTCATCGATTAGCTTCACGGTAGGACTAGGAGTGAGTGAATTGCACCACCGAGTTCTTATTATTCCACTCCATAATTATTTTCACCAATTGAGGCTGGTGGTGATACTCGTTAGCAGGGCTAGTAAGAGAAGAAATCACTTATGATGAGTCGCTCTCTTTTTTTCTTTTTCTTTTTTCTGAATAAATTCAAAGATATTCGACTGTAACTGAAGACTAATCCCCTCGAGCACCGTCGGATCCTTTTCGGAGTGGCTCTCCCAAATCTTTTTTTTTCCATTATCAAGACCCGAACTCCCCTTACCATATGTGCCCATATGTGCTAAAGGAGTTTGGTTGATGAGTCAGTCTCTATGATCGCACGTCTAAGACCCGCATTCCACACGACTATCATGCCCTTGAGAATGAGGTTATTTAAAGTGAATCGGGACCACCATTTTTAGGTGGTCCCTTAGTGTAAATAGGAGGGTAAAATGGGAAAAGTGGAAGAATAATAGGGATGAAAAAGGAAAGAGAAAATTAATGTTGTGAGAGAGAACACCAGAAGATTCGGTGGTCCTGGAGCATATTAAAATTTTCCCTTGAGAATAGCCCAAAGTTGAGCTTCCGAAGGGTCACATCTGTCAATCTTATACATATATAAAACCTCTTTGCCATATGTCCATCTCATTCCTAATGAGTCCCCCACATCCCCCATCTCATTCACTTTACTCCACAACTTGGCAAGGGGTTGCCAAATATCTTTGCACTTCGTCATGCTGGGTCTCCACACAGATGGGTTCGAACTCCTCCTTACTGTCCTAATGTTAGCGAATAAAAACTATAAATCAGTTCCTTAGGAAGCTGTGGCCTCGTGAAATCTTATAATGTCTGACATTTTTTGACACTCTAACACATGTTGCGTAGACATAAAAAAAGCTTTCAAAGATTGCGTTAAATGTGTTTTTAATTCCAACTATTAGATTAGTTCGATTACAATTAACATTTTATTGAGTTTAATATAAATATTTGAGATATTTATATTAATGAGTGTTACAAGTTTAATTTTATTTTTTTATTAAATTATTGAATATTAAATATAATACATATGGCATAAAATAAAAATATTATTTAATATTAAGCTTGTCGAAATGTAACAAATTTTAGAATTATGTATCCGAGTATCATGTAGTATCGTGGGGATCCATTGTGGGATGAATCGTTGAGTCCTAAATCTTCTTTCCTTGGAGACTATAAGAGGGGGTGTTTGGTACCCAGATTTCTTTTGGGTTCCTTGAAAAGGTTGGTATAGAGAATTGGAAGTCTATGTTTGGTAGCAAAAATAATACATTTTCTCAAGGAATAATGTTGCCCATTTGTTACAGTTCAAGTGTAAAAAGTGAAATGGAGAAACTGTAAATATGTCCATCAATAGGTTGGTATTTTGGTTTGTTGGGAAGTCAAGAAAAGGACCAAAACATTATGGACAATAATAACCTTGCTTTTTGGTGTGCAATCCGTAAACAAATGGACTTTGTCAAATGAAACGGTGCGTACGTTCTGCAAGGTCAAAGTTGTTGAGTATAATATAATATTAAAAATCAAAGGTGGGATTATTTTTGCAAAATAACCTCACATTCTCACTAATATTTCACAGTCAACCAAACGCACACTTAGTAAAATAAACCACAAAATTATGGGAAAATTTGGTCATACCACACAACTTTTTAGTAACATTCCAACAAAATATATTCCCTATTATATTTCAGTAATCTATTGTTTCATATAAATAAAAATTTCTCTTCTACCAAACGCCCCCTAACAATTTTCTTCTTCAACTAGGATTAAATCTGACCTGGAACTCTTCTTGTGTTTCCCATTAACTTGTACGCTAACTTCCTCCATATTCTCTTTGCACGGTTGCACTATAGGCTAGCAACTATTGTGATTAGGCATCTGAATCTTCGATTGATTATGAATTTTGAAATTGAGATCCGTTTTCTGTGGAATCTATCCTTAGTTCATCGATCATACAAGATCATAATACCAAATCTAATGTCTTCAGTTTCAAGCCATCAAATGCATTACATTGGCATTAACCTAAACATGTTTGGTACCAAAACAACATCACCTTACAATACTTGGCTCATCATTCACAAATATACAAGTTGGGACCACATTTACAACATATACATGCTTTTACTCAAATACATAACTCAAAAATGGTCCTACAATATATCTCATCCTAAAACATTCCAAGTCCAAAAAATGAAGCTCCCTTGGACTATATAGGCTCCTTCCCCTTGGAAGTACTAGCTCCTCCTTTGGGGGTACCTAAAATATAATCCCCAAACGGGGTGACATATGAATCTTAATAAACTCAGTGTCTTTGGACTTTGGAGGATCACTCCACCCTTAAGTTCACTTTTATGCAAGAAAGGTTATATACATAGAATAATGCAACATATAAATAAATGCAATGTTGAAATGACTAAACTTGTGCACCCGATATATTAGGGCCACATCGATGAGCCATACATCAAATTGAGTATCCATGTGAAACTTCCAATAGCCATACCCCTCCGAAAGGGAAGTCCACACACATATTTTATTGATCAATGAATCTATTCAATCAATTCACAAAACAATAACTAAACATCAAAGCACATCATATTAAACATCCAATTGCACAACAATATCTACATGAATGCAACTATACCTTAGCTATAAAAACCAACCACTCATTCAAGCAATCAACCAACACTCCAAAGGAGTGTGGTGGAACATCAAGTAGGACTAATCCCAAGGTCCAATAATTTATCTTTCTTAAACTTGATTCCAAAGTTATTCTTTTGTTCAAACCAAAGTGACAATTACACAAATTCTTAAACTTGATTCCAAAGTTATTCCTTTGTTCAAACCAAAGTGACAATTACACAAAGTCACCAAATACACCTAAAATATGTAGTCAACAACATATTTCAACACTTGAATTCATCAAGCTCATTACTCAATTCATCAATAGTCAAGGAATGAGTACTTACCCCTATTTATTGAAAACCCAATATTGGAACCTTAGCCAAAAGTGGGTTCCAAGGGTGGTTCCAACACAAGGTCACCACCACCTTCAATATTCCTACACCAATCTCACATAAATCAAGCATTAATTTCACCACATCACTCCCACAATAAAAAAAAAACCCAATTTTACAAATCGTAGGTCATGAAATTTTTCAAAAACTAAATGAGATTCACGAATCTTCACCTTAACCACTCATTTCAGGGAGAAGAGAGAAGAACCTTGTCCCAAAAATGGAGGAACCTTCCTCCTTGCTCCGAAGTGGCACACAAATGGTCAAAAAAGAGGAGAGGTTTCCCCCTTTGTTTTTAGCCTATGAGTTGTTCCAATTGTAGAGTGATTGGAAAAAATGAAGAGTTTTATGGGTTTTCTTTGTTCTTGCTCAAAGTTTGAAACAAAAGGGAGAAGAAAAGATTTTTTTCTTCCTTGAGATGAGGAGAACTGTGGGAAGTAGGGAGAGAGGAGGAAAGGGACGATGGTGTGAAGAAAATGAGGGGAGAAAGAGAGTAATTTGCTCTTTGACTTACAAAATAACCTAAAAGAAAAAAGATCTTTCTACCCTTCTTTTTTGGATAAACCACATATATCTTCTAGGGAGTCAATCCTGTTTGAGACAAGTCCAAGATGAAGGTTTTAAACTCCTCTCAAAGATGGTACTGAGGAGGATCGAACGTATACTTTCAACCTCATCTACTCAGCTCACGTATACCAACTGAGCTACCATTATTTTGTATCTTTCCGGCCTTATTAATTCTCCACACTTACACTCATTCACTTGAACTACTTAGTTTGTGATTTTTAAGCCAATTAGGTTTAGATAAGATGTATCATAATTACTTTATTTTGGGGTCTTACCAAATTTTGCATAATTGCACTTTTACCACGAAAAGTAACTTAGCTCAAAATTAGGCTTTTCACCTAATTTAATCCTTTAATTACACATTAGATTCCCATTTAAATACATTAATTATCTACATTATTATATTTCTCCCACCAAGACTTCTTACACTAGTAAAATAATAGAACCCATTGCACAATAACATCACTCCTTTTTCAATTTTATTGTTAGTTTTTTTAGCTTCCGCATTAAAGAAAAATTATCCTCACTATACTAAGTAATATATTTTTTTTGTACATTATTATTAAACACTTTAAATTAACAACTCATCACGAACACACATCAAGACCATGATGCATGAAGGAAAATGAGCTACCCAAATTAAATACATGCAAGAGAAGTCATGTAGATTCTCTACCTACCTATGTAAGGACAACAAAATAAAATAAAACCACCAATTCACCTTTTGCAAACATATTCTATAGAGTTCTTAAAGAGTAGTGCAACATTGAATTTCAAAAAAATAAAGCCAGCATTCAATTTGTAACTAACGAGGCATTGGATTATATTTATGTTACTAATTGAGAAAAAAAAGATAATAACTCATTCAAGAATGACATTTGCAAATAAACAATCCCATCACTCCACCCATTACCAAATTCTCAAAATAATATCATGACCGAAAAACAAGTAAATAAATAATTTTTTTTCTGAAAAATTCATGGTAACTATCCAAACACAATAAATATTAAGTAATACATTAAACAACTAAAAATACTCTACAAAAAAAAAAAACTAAAAATACTACTATCTTTAAACTCACAAGAAGGAGTATTCAAGTTCATTTTTCAATCACCATTTGGAAAATGAGATTAGCAAGGATAGTTACATACAAATTGTGTCAAGAACAAGAAAGAGCTTCAAGGGAGTCTTTGATTTTCTCTACATAATTCGGTTGCAAGATCACAAGCTTCTTCTCCCTTCGTCCCTCTTTTCATACATTGTTTATGTATGCCTCTGTATCTTTTCCTTAGGTAGTTATATTTCTCTCTTTTCCTCCCTCTTGTCTCCTTTTTTTAGCCATTTCTCTATTTTTTTTTAAATTATGGCTCAATGTGTTTATTTTATGTGGCTCTCTCAATCATTCTTCTCCGTTTGTGATCTCTTCTTCTTCTTATTTTTTCAAAAAATGTTGTTTTCCCTTCTCCTCCATACTTCTTAAATAGTCTAAATAACAAATATAGAGTCCATAGAAGTAGCTTCAAATAGCTTTATCTTTCCAATAAAGCCTTATCCCCTTACGCATTCAACTTGCCATTATTATTTGCGCGCATATAGAGGGGAACTTGTCTTCCCTAATCATGAGTTTTATGACCTCTCATATGTGGTCCCTGCTATGTCAAACTAGAGTTGCACCAATAGCAAAATACCAAGTGATGTGGCCCCCTCTTTCAACTTGTCCACCAAGAGTAGGTTAACACCAACACCAACAGTAGCAGGTAGAGTTATTGCAAGAGAATAAGTTGCACATATTGCTGCTGAGCTAGAGATTTTTTTTTGTAAATGTAATTTTATAGCATCAATTTTTTTTTAAGATCTATTCACTTGGGATATTTGAGAGGCAAACCCAGGCTGCGATCTACATTATCTTTTTTGCATAAGGACAGAATAACGGTTCCCATTGTCTCATGGAGATATAGTTTCCAAGAATAATCCAAGGGCCACCATTGAGATCTTTTTAGTTGTAAACCAAACCACATAAAGTCCTCACCTATGTCAGATACTGTTATCTTCTTTCTCTTTTTCCATAAGCTTTCCAGTTTCTTCTTCATAAAGGTTACTCCTATCTCCTAGGAGCTGTATTATCGCTGCATTCTTCCACATACACTTCATTCTCTCCTTTGTCCTATTCATAATGTAAAAATGCATTAAGACATTCTCATCTTTTTCTCTCCTGAAGCCCCATACACTCTCGTCCTCCATTCAAGTTTTCTACCTACTCAATACTGTTGAAAATTTAAGAGAGATGATGAAGAATGGAGAAGAAACTCTTTTATTAAAATTTCACTAAAGGATAAAATACAACAACACACTTAATTTTAAATTTCTCACAATTTTTTTTTACAAATCTCAAACAGAACACTTTATTTTTCTTCTTCTCACACTTAGTGCTTAGGCACTCTATTTCTTTCTTTTCTCAATTAATACACACTTTACGATAGCTTAAAACATATATATTTATAGTCTAGCTTCGTTACCAACTGTTCCCACCTTGCTTTCTAATTATTACATAACTTTGGTGCCCTTCTTCCTTTACAACTCAACTTGATCCACATTCAACAAAATACAAAAAAGTATAGCACATTATATATATGATTAAGCTCAACAGCCCACGTTCTTTCCTTTTTTTGCTAACTAAACAATCCAAATTATTTCTCCACTTAGCTAAATAATAGGTGCATATATTGTCGTGGAGCTTTAACTTTCCAATTTGTCTTCCAATGAATAATTGTAGCGGAGCTTCTACTTTCCAAGATTCCAATAACAAATAAGACAGCGGGGACTAAACCAAAGTTAGGTTTGTCTTCTAACACTCTCCTACAAACTTGACTTTACATACCAATCATAGCTTTGAGTTTGTGGAACACATCCTTCTTCAATGGCTTTGTAAAATATCTGCAAGTTGCTCTTCAGTTCTGCAATAGACTAATTCCACAACTTTGCTTTTAACTTGCAATATGCTTGCTGCGGCTGTGAGAGACTGGATTCTTTGCAAGTGATATTGCTGACTTCTTGTCCATATGTAGTGATTGGATATTCTTGCTCTTGATGCAATTCATTCAAAATATTCTTCAACCATATTGCTTGACATGTGCATGCTGTTGTGGCCGTATATTCTGCTTCACATGATGAAAAAGAAATAGTTTATTGTTTCTTGGATGACCATGAAAATAAGTGAAATGCGTATTGTAATGTGCTTTTCCGGTCATCTGTGTCTCCTTCATAATCACTATCTTAATAGCCAACTAACTTTGAATCTTCAGAGTGTGGAAACAACAATCCATGATGAACAATTCTTTTGATGTATCTCAAAATTCTCTTGGCTGCACTGAAGTGATTTTGTCTTGGTTGCTCCATATATCTGTTAACTAAGCCAACTGCAAACATAATATTTGGTCGAGTAAAAGCTAAATACCTTAAGTTTTCGACCAGGCTCTTGAAAGGTGTAGGATTTATTGGCTCTTTATCTGAATCAGCTTTCAACATCTTTCCTGCTTCTATTGGTGTGGAGAACGGCTTACAATCTTTCATTATGAACTTGCTCAGAATTTCTTCTGTATATTTTTTTGTGACATAAAATTTCCTTCTGCCATTTGCTTCACCTCTACTCGAAGAAAGTACATTGTTTCTCCAATATATGTCATTTCAAACTCTTTAGTCATTGCTTTCTTAAAATCACAAAATATACCTAGATTGTTTCCAATAAAGACAATATCATCCACATATAGGCACACAATCATTATATCTCTATCTTTATTTTTGTGTGTATACAAAGCATGCTCATATGGGCTCTTCACAAAATCACTTTTCTGAAAGTACTCATCTATTCTTGTGTTTCAGGCTCTCGGTGTTTGCTTCAATCTATATAGTGCCTTCTTGAACTGATAAACTTTAACTTCTTCTCCCTTTATAAAATATCCTAGTGGTTTCTTAATGTAAACTTTTTCTTCCAAGTAACCGTTGAGGAAAACTGAATTTACATCCATCTGATATATCTTCCATTGCTTTTGTGCTGCAATTGCTGTAAGAAGTATGATAGTGTCAATCATTGCAATTGGTGCAAATACCTTTTTATAATCAACTCCATATTTTTGTTTGTAACCTTTAGCCACCAATCTTGCCTTGTACTTCTCGACCTTCCCTTCTTGATTGGTCTTTGTCTTGTACACCCATTTTACACCAATTGGCTTATGACCTTTAGGCAAAGTTGTGAGCTCCCACGTGTCATTTCTTTTGATTGAAGCAATTTCATCATTAATGGATTTCTTCCACTTTTCATCTTCTATCGCTTCTTCATATGTCACTGAATCATATTCAGCCATTAAACAGAATAATAAATAAGCAACTGTAGTTTGTACCAGACCCGTAACATCATAGATATCACTTAAGTTTCTCATCTTTGCCGGTGCTCCCTCTGAATTGTTGCTGCTGCTATTGCTTCCTGATGTTGATGGTGTAGTTGTTGGAATTATTGGAATAGGACTTGGTGGAGGAGTTTGTTCATTTCTTTCTTCATCTATTTTCTCATTTGAGTCATCATCATCTTTATAGGCCTTCCATCTTCTTTTATTCAGCACTCCATCTCCAGTAATATGCTTCATCTAACTCTACATTCTTTTGAAATGATCATTTTTTTGGTTAGAGGATTGTAGATTTCGTATGCTTTACTTCTAAGGTCGTAGCCAGTAAAAATGCATTTATCCCTTTATTTCTTTCTTTTCTCAGTTACTACACACTTTACAATAACTTAAAATATCTATATCTATAGTCTAGTTTCATTACCAACTATCCCTACCTTACTTTCTAATTATTACATAACGCTAGTGCTTTCCTTGCTTTACAACTCAACTTGATCCATGTTCAACAAAATAGAAAAAAGTACAGCACACTACACATATGATTAAGCTCAACAACCCACGTTCTTTCCTTTATTCTGATTAGATAATCCGAATTATTTTTCCACTTAGCTAAATAATAGGTGCATGTATTGTCATGGAGCTTTAAGTTTCCAATCTATCTTCCAATGAAAAATTGTGATAGAGCTTCTACTTTCCAAAATTCCAATAACAGTTAAGACCGTGGGGACTAAACCAATGTTGGGTTTGTCTTCTAACAAATACCTCTTTTGCTTCCTTCTCTAGTTCTTCATCATCATACTCTTTCTCCCCATTGTGGTGGAAAATGTGTCTATATAGGTCTTGAATTATACTGCGTTGTCCTCCGTCATCTATTGTTCGCACTAAAGATTGGACATTTGAAAAATCTCGATGTCTCCCTTTACTTGCTTTATGCTACATTGTAGTAGGACGATCTCCTCCTGAGAATACTCATTTGTCACCGTATTCCATTTGTTTTTGTTGAGCTATAACAACAGGATAATTCTAAATTGAAGTGTATGTTTGGTTTATTCCTAAATTAGAATTTATCGAAACAAAATGTCAAATTAATTACTTACAATTTTAATTTCAAGACAAGAATATATATATATATATATATATTGTGTTTAAAAATACTATAAGTTATATAAAATAGTAAAAATAAGAAAACATATTTAATAAAAATCTATTTTAAATTAAAAAAATAAGCATACATTAACTTAAATAAAACATAACAGAATAATGTACCATATATATATATATATATATATATATATATAACAAAATAAATTAAAAAATATTTGAAATATTAAAAAGATATGTATAATTAGTGTAAAAGAATTTAAATTTAAAATTGAAAAAAGTAAAAAATGACATATATTAAAATTTTGTTTTGATATACCCACCTAATTACCTACTTGAGGCGAGTTGACTCTCTAGTATACCCAAAATTTTAATTCTTTAAGTCAGCTATGAGACTAACCCCAAGTCGGGACTTAGTCATAGTCAAAGCTCCTCACTGTAAGCCTTCCTCCTTAATGCAATGCACAAAGCCCATGTGGGTCTAAGAAACGCTAAAACCCTAAACCTCTTCCTTCCCCTTTAAATTCATTTGTTGTGGGATGGAGATAAGTCAGATAAAGAAAAGAAAAAGATTGACTTGTGAGATTTGAGGGTTTTGAGTGAAAAGCTCAAAGCGTTGATTTTGAGGGCACCTCTAGGGAGAAGCTTGAGTGTTATACCTTCTTAGGAAGGTTTGAGAAAAAAAATCACCATTGTAAGTGAGGTTTAAGTGTACCACCATTGTTAATGATGCTTGATCTTTTGTAAACCATTATTTTTTGTAGTGAAAGTTTGATTCTAGACTAGTGTCCCGTGATTTTTACTTCTTTTCTTTGGAAAAGGTTTGTGTTCTACTCTCTCTCTCTCTCTCTCTCTCTTTTCTATGTGTTTTTCATTTTTTCGTGCGCTGGCCGACCTGATGATACAAGCCGACCTCTGATTGTAGAGTCGAGCTCCTAGCTTGACGTTTGACTTCTGCAAAGGCTTCGTAGTCGAGGGGGAATCGAGTTCTCAATAGTGGTATCAAAGCCCGGGTTCAACGGGTTTTGAGGGAGACAAGATGGAGACCAGGGGAACCTCACATGATGGACACATGTTCAAGCTGACCGCAAACAACTTCACTTTTTAGCGACCAATAATGGAAGACCATTTATACTGCAAAGATCTATATGAGCCAATTATCCTTAAAGATAAGTCTGAAGGTAAAACTGATAAGGAGTTAGAGATCTTGAGTTGGAAGGCGGTAGCCACGATCATGAAATATATTAACAAAACCTCTTTGAGCACGTGTCCAAGTTCACAAATCCATACGAGTTATGGACGAAACTGGAGTCCATGATTCAGAAAAAGACACTCAGGAACAAGGCACACCTGGTTCGCCGACTTATGAAGCTCGAATATAAGGACGACATGAGTACGATCGAACACCTCAACACCTACAAAGGTATTCTTAATCAGCTATCTAAAGCCAAAATGAAAATTGATGACGAGATACAGGCTTTGCTGCTGCTCAGCTCGCTGTAGAACGATGGTATACTCTAGTGGTGATATTAAGCAACTCGGCTCTCGATGGAAAATCGAAGATGGATGTCATGGCAGACAGCCTCCTTAATGAGGAATCCAGGAGAAGGGAACGAGGTATAATCAGCACATTTGAGGCAAATGTGACTGAGAACAGAGGAAGGTCTGACACATGGGGTCGTAGCAACAGTCGGGGTCGTGACAAGTCTAGAGGCCGATCTAGGCTAAAATATGAGTTGAAGTGCTTTTATTGTGGGAAACCCGGTCATAAGAAGCCGGACTGCAAGACTTTGCAGAAAGATGAGAAGAACGACACTGTGAAGCCGGATCAGATCATTCCGAAGAAGAAAGAAGGCAAGAGTACCGTTGCGGTGGCTGCCAACTCGAATGTCAAGATATTTCTCCTCGGTGAAGATAATTATTTGAATATTGCATATGATGACTGCACTTGGATTGTTGACTCTGGTGCATTTTTTCACGTTACTCCACACAAAGGTTTTTCTCCTTTATCGAGGTGGTGATTTCGGAGTCATGAAGATGGGAAATCAGGTGACCAGCAGAATTGTTGGTGTTAGTGATGTGACCCTAACCACGGATGTCGGATGCCGACTTGTGTTGAAAGATGTAAGGCATGTTCCTGACATGTGACTTAATCTAATCTCGGTAGGCAAGCTTGATGATGTCGGGTTGGTGAATACTTCGGTAGTGATTGATGGAAGCTGGCAAAGGGAAACTTAGTTGTTGCTTGAGGCAAAAAGGAAGGCTTCTTGTACATGATGCAAGAAAAGATCAATGGTAGAGAAGCCAACTCTGTCCGAGATGGACCTAACCCGGAGTTGTGGCACAAGCACTTAAGCCACATGAGCGAGAAAAGACTCCAAATTCTGAACAAGAAAAGAAAAAGGCCAAGCGTTGGAGAGCTGCACTGCCTAGCTGGAAAACAGCACCAAGTTTCTTTCTTGAAACCGAATCAACCCAGACATGTATATTCTTGACCTCGTCCATGCCAAAGTATGTTCTATGTCGGAAAGATCCCTTAATAGAGCTCAGTATATAATTTCCTTAAGTATATTTTAAGTATATTATTCCATATCAAATAGATTACAATTTTTTTTCTTAAACTATGAATTTTGGACAACTTTTACATTTAATTATTTCAATTTCAATAATATTATGAATTTTAAGAAATTTAGATACTGAAATATTTTTTGTAATAAGTCCTTAAAGGGGTATTTTGTAAAAGAGAAATTTCTTTGTTCATAGGAATCACGATTCCCAAGAATATGCTAGGAAAATGAAATTTCCAATAATATTACCAAAAGCTATTTGGTAGGCCAAAATATTTTCGGGAATATTGGTTCAAGTTTCGTTAGTATATGTTTAATAATTGTCAATTATTGCTGGGAATAAGTTTTGATTTTACAAAATTACCATATATAATTCTTAATTGACCCATCATTTTTTACTTGGTTCAACACAGGTTCAACATAAACAAAAGAGATAGTGGGTTGGTCCAGCTTTGCCACAAGCATTTTGCTACAACAACAATCAAGATTCAATTACGTTAGATAAACACTTAAAAAATCCACAAGTGCTAGCCTAGTGGTGTGGGTGTGTAATAGGGAGTGTGTTTAGTGTGTGTTGTACTAAATGCTTAAGTGTTGTGACCAATAATTAATTATTTATTTAAAAAAAACATGTTTTCATAATTTTTTCACGCAATGTTTGATGAATGAAACAAAATGGTGATGGAATTTCAAAAGAAAATGCAAGCTTGGGGAATAGAAGATGAAGGGTGTCGCATGGTGTATTTTGCGCCTCTATTTCTGCGTTTTGAGCAACCAAAACAAGAACGGAAGCAACCTATCATCGCATTTCTGTCTCTTTCCCTTTCAAAGCCTTGGTAGTGCGTTTGTTCTTTATGGCATCAAATCAAATGCATTTTTTCACAGAAATGAAGAAAGATCCTCTCAGATAATAACTTGATGAAGGAGAGGAATAGCGGCGAGAGAAGCAAAAAACCCCATCCACGCCAATCTTCGCCCTCTGCCTCTGCCTTCGCCGTCGCCGACAGCGGCGATTGGCAGTTTAGTGTATTCTTGTTATTGTTGTGAAACTTTTTTGCCGTCGTTCTTCCTATTCTTGGACTGTGTTTTGTCGTCCACTTTTTATTGTCATTTTTCGATTTTTGCAGATTCCAATGAGAGAGATTTTCGAGAATCAATGAGAAGAGATTCTAGCATTCTTCCTATTTTTGCTGATGTTTGATTGAGTTAGAAACTGAATAAGATCTTTGTGCTTCGGCAAAAACATAGATTTTCAATTTGCTATGGCGACTTTCGTTTTAGAGCATGCAAGCAGCAAATGCAGTGTTGCTTTCAAGGGAGGGTTAATTTTGTCAATAAAATAGTGTCAAATTTTCCCACCACCCATACCAAACAACCCCTAAATATATAGGGAAAACATTTTCTCCTTTTTAAAGGAGAAAATGTTTTCCCAAATATATAACTCAAACTTGAATTCAAATAATAAGTAAGTGAGAGAATAATAAATTGGGATCATGTTTTCTCATGTTATAGGAAAACAGTAGAGAAAAAAAGTAGAGATAAGTTAAATGTGGGTCCCACATTTTATATTAAAAGAGAAAAAAAATAATTGGCACGAAAAACGAATTGTGTAGGAAAAAGTTCTCCTCTCGTGTAGGAGGAGAGTATGATTTCCCTAATAATAAATTACGTGTGCATTTCAAAACAAATTCTCTTTATTATTTTTCTTGGTTCAATAATAATAGAAAGTATGCACACAAACCCTAAGCCTTAATTTACTTAAATTGTCCTCAAGCCCATATGGCATACCATATTCAAGACTCGAAATATTGTTCAAACTACATAACTATCCCAAAGGTAAAGTTTTGCTGTAAAGTTATATTGATATTGCAACTTGCGTGTCCTTAAAAAATAAGTAATATATTTGTAACATTCATTATTCATTCTAGTTACTGAAATAAAAAAAAAATATTATAACATTAATACTATTATTTATTTTATAATTCGAAAGATGGTCTTACTCAACAACCATGTCTGGGTGGTGTAGTTGGTTATCACGCTAGTCTCACACACTAGAGGTCCCCGGTTCGAACCCGGGCTCAGACATGAACTTCGTTTTTTCCAATTTCTTGATTTTTTTTTTTTTTATTTTTTTTATTTTTTTTTTATTTTATATTTTTAGTGATTTTTCTTGAACAAACCTGCCAACGAAGTCTCTTTCTCCCTTTCTTAAAATTTTCCATTTCCTTCTTCTTTCTTCACTGATATCACTTGCTTCCTCGTTCTCCTTCGTAAACGCTTTTCCATTCAATTCATTCCTTACTTCCATTTTCAATCGCCGCAACATCCAAGTTTCTCTCCGATAGCGCAGAGAGAGAGAGAGAGAGAGAGAGAGAGATGGATTGGGGAAACGTTACGGCGGAGGATCTGATGGACGCGCTCCGCGAGGTGGATTGGTCGTCGCCGCCGCGCCCTCTGTCGGAGTTCTTCTCCCGATTCACCGTTCCTAGATCTTCATCCAAATGGAACAGCCGCCTCAAATGCAATCTCTACTAGTACCAACCGTTCTCTTTCGCTTTCATTAATTCATTCAAATTTCATGATTAGCTGAACGATTTTTCTTTTTCCTTTATTTTTTTTTTATTTGTACGTGATTTTTTTTTCTCTAATCTTAACTTTTTCCCTTTTTTTTGAGCTGAATTTTGATTTTTTTTTTTATGATTTTAATCTTATTTTGAGTTTTTTACAATTTTTTCTTTTGCTGTTGATGTCGTTATTTATAATGTGCTCAAACGTAAAATGGAATTATTTTATTTTATTTCACTTTTAGGAATTCCGTGATAAATTTTGAATTACGAGGTTATAATCTTAAAATTTTGGATAATATGACCTATATTTGGGGAATAACTTGTAATCACTTATTTTCTTCTGAATTACACCATGGAAAAATTTTAGGATGGGAAAGTAATGATGGTGTTATGCTTGTATTTGCAGCTACCGCACCAACTACTTCATTTTGATCGTTTCTGTTCTCAGTAAGTGAGCACGATGAGTGCTATTTATTATATTTTTCACATTTGATAGCATGTGATTGTGTTCCTTGCTCATCATCCACATTTTGAATTGCAGTACTGGGTTTTCTTCGAAGGCCGCTTGCTATTGTAGCTGCGCTTCTTACAGCACTCAGCATTGCTTTTCTAAATGACAGGTAAGCAGTGTTACTGGCTCTCTTTATACATCACATTACATCATTGGTTTTGGACTTTATTTAATTTCACAAACGTTTGGACTAAGGGTTTTGTAATATTTAGGTGGGCAGGTTTTGTGTCAGTTTCGAACTAATGATTTTATTGCCATGTTTAGTGATGTTAACCCGATTTCAGTGCTTGTGCAACAAAAGCAACTTATGCTTCAGTTTTATAATTTTGGCATCACAATTAATCAAAGCCCCCAATATCACAGTATATTATTTTCATATGTCCAGTAATCCCGCTTAGTTGGTTTACACAGTACAGATGCCATATTTTGTGCTGCCTTTGGTAGAATACTGAATACTCTATGTGGTGTTCATAGTGTAACTTTATGCAGAAACATGGTTCTTAAAAAACCTTAGGAAAAGTTGCATATGGATTTGTTTTCTAGATTATATATATTGTATTTAACTGCAGGGTCAATCCCCATAATGGATCCTGTGATAAAACTAAAATGAGATAAAACACATTATAGTTTTACTTCTAGCTTCGGATATGGCTCGTAGTAGGTTCAGGATTTGTTTTATTTTGACAATGGTCGACATACTACTTTTACGTTAATTTGGATGTATGCCAATTTTCTCTTTTTTATCTTCCGATGAATGGACGAACATATGTGTTTTACTCTGTTGTATAGAAAAGTTAGATAAGATGGAAAATGAAGATCTTTGATCAAATTTAGATTTTAGTGTTTCATATTATGTACTTTATATGTCTAGTGGAAATAACTGTATCACTACCGTTGCTCATGACCTGGATATAATGGTAATTTACATTCTTTAGTACTCCACTAATTAAGAATGGAGAGTGACAAAATAAAATCATTAATAAGCGCTTGTGATATTTTCATGGTTACCAAATAAAGAAGAAAAATGAACTCCAAGGAGGTATAAACAGCTGTTGAATACATTGGGGTACCAAAAGAGTTGTAAGTATGACTTATGATATTTGATTATACTTGGATGACATGGGATATGAGACAATTATTTTTCCCAGTAATGCATACGTCTGGAGGATTTGTAAAATATTGTAATAGATTTTGCAGTCAATCCAGGAAATCTATAGGAGTCTGAGAAAGTTTGGACAATGAAGTCTTCATTTAGTCTGTCCCAGTTCTACTATGATGGAAGTGCTTACCTTTTCATATTTCTTGGACATCAATCTAATTGTTAATTTTTTGCAGCTTTGCGGGTACCTTTAGCGAGAAGCTAACAAGGACAGTTAGGCAATTTTCACCACATTTAGCTGCCAAGATGAGACCTCCTCTTACGTAAGGATGCTTGGTTGTTATTATATCTGTATATCTTTGGATTTTTCTGCCTCTTCAGTAATTATTTAAATTCCAGGCCTGTGATTCGTGGACGTCCATCAGCTAAGAGAGCAATTTATATATGCGGTCGGCCGCGTTGGGTGTTTGTCTTGATATTTTCTTCTGGTAAATGAAGTCTTTGAAACAGGGAGTTTTTGCAATCAATAAAAATTTGGGATATTCTGTCAGTCCTTGCTACCTTTCAAATTTATGACAACGCTGCTAGTTTTTCCTCCTTTTGGCAGCAAGTTTCATCCTTTGGTTTGTTTCTGCTGGCCTCCTAACTGTTTTATGGGCGCTTGCTATCGGTCTTCTTGGTACATCACATAACAAGAAATCTTAATCTTTAATATTCTTAGCATTTATGTTCTTGCCTTTAAATTGATTTTTCTCTCTCTTTTCAGCTACCATCCTGCATGCAAGCCTTAGAACACCTAACTTGAAAGCGCGTCTAAACACATTCCGTGAAGAATTTCGTGCAGTATGGCGCAATTATAGTGAGCTGTAGCATACATAAAATTTGTTGGATGTGAGTGCTTTCTGCCTCAGCATTTTTATGTATTCATATGAATAGTAATTTTGTGTTTATGTACAAAATTTATAAAACACTACTGTACATGGAAGTGATTGAGAAACAAATATATATATAAGTATTAGGATGAAAGGGTAGCCTCATAAGTTGCATATTTTGTATTATTGCGTGATCTCAGATATGATAAATAATTCTCATTTTCAGTTAATATGTACTATCCAAAACTTAGGCTTACTAACATGATACATATTGGAATGCCAATGTTTATCTTTTTATAATGGTTGGTCTTGTGATAGACCTGGAAGCAACGTTTATACTAGGAGGAATAAGAGCAAGAACAGAAGCAGAAATAGAAAGGAGTGGCAAGCGTATAAAGAAGGAAGAAAAGGGAGGTTATTAGAGTAATTCCCATTAGAGATTATGGCAATGATTATAGAATAAGAGAGGTGCTGCCAATTGAGGAGTTAGTTATGGGGAGGGGGGATGATAAATGGCAGGAGATAGAAGATGGTAAAATAACAGAATGAGTGGAGGTGGTGATATAGGGAAGGCTTGGGGGACAATGGGAAAATAGGAAAGAAGGTAAGGTAGCAAGAGGGGTAAGCCTATCCTTAGGCTGGTCAGTGAGGTTCTAGGAGGTCCTTCAAAGTGTCTTCTTTCTTTCAGTTTTCCTTTCCATGCCAAGAATTTGCAGAATCTCATTCTGCTGTATGGAGCTGAGCTCCCTGTTATTTCTTAATAATGTTTTTAGATATATAGTGATGTTTCCTTAAGTGTTATTCTTATTAATGCTGTTAGCTTTATGTGTTATTATTTTATATTTTTTGGTACAGCTGTAAAAGCTTGTTAAACAAGCTCTCTTTGCTTGATAAAATTCAGAGCAGAGTCTATGAACAGGACACATACTCCATTCTTCACCTTTAGGTTTATCTCTTTCTGTTAATAAATATATCCAGTCTGTATCTTAAGTTCATATCATCTTGCTTCTCCGATCACTGTTTGGTTGTATAAATGGTTTTAAATTTTTAATTATATGCTTAGTTTTTTAGTGGTGTTGAAATGAAATAAATAAACTACCTTATGATCCACAAGGGATGTGTGCAATTCAAATGAGCTCAAAGTATGATTGCCTCACCTTTTAAATCTCATCACTCATTATTTCTGTTTAACTTTTGCCCAGTTATTAGTGGATTTTTTATTTTCCTGTTGGGGACAGAAAGAGGGGTCAGATTTCATGAGTATGACTTTTAGCTTATTCATTGGATGATATGTATAAAGTTGGAAGTTCAGATTTCTTTTGGCTTGATTTTAGATTTCTTCAGGCTGGAGAAACTTGTAAGTTACATTTATTGATTTGGGATCATTGCTCGCTTTCCTTCATCTCAGTTTGGGATGTTAACATGTTATATACTCCTTTTATGTGTCATTTTTTGGAGTAGAATTGTGCCCTTGTGTATTCTCTTGTATACTTGATTTTTGGAAAAGGCAACGTTCTTCTACCTTGTAGATTTCCAAATTTTTGTACCCGGTTTATCGTGTTTTGTAGTGCTGACACTGATTGCAAAACTGATACGATATAAATGATGTTTTAGGTGTTGCTGAGTCTTAGTTGAATTACTTTCCTTAATTGCAATGGAACTTTATGGAGAAGGCTGCCAACCCGATTACCAACAGACTGTAAATTCGCAGGAATCTTGTTTTGTAAATTACACTGTTTTCATTGTTTATTATATCTAGAGGAAGCATTGGAATATTGATACATGCTGTAAGCAAGACTTTGTCACCCTCCATAATAGTTGTCAAAATTCTTAATTGCACTGACAAATTGGTGAACGTAAGATACTCAATATATTTTCTCTTATCGGTAGTTTTTTTTTTTTAATATATATATTAATTAATAAATGTGACCCAATAAATTATAACTGTTAAATTGGTGGAAATTGACGGTTAAGATTTGATGTCAAATTTTTTAATTTAACACCAGTATTAAATGATCATGCCCTATATCTTTTGACTCCGGTGTAAGACTTAGAAGTTTTATTTCCTATTTCAGCTGTTGATTTTCGTTCATCTAATAGTTGTCATTTATTTGAAATTAATAATTAATTAATTGGTATAGTTCAATAAATTATAACCATTAGATGGATGATAATCAGTGGTTTAAGATGAGGAGTAAGATTTCTAAATCTTATTGGAGTCAAGAGATCCCATGGGTAATAGTTTTCTCATGTAGTAGGAGATAATACAGATTTATTTGTGTAGGTGAAGTCCATTTTCAGGGGGAGAGAAAAAAAAAAGTAAGATGAGATTCATTTTGAATTTGTGTGTATAGGAGATATATGCTATCTTATGTAACATAAGAATAATATATATATATATATATATATATACATATATATATATATATATATATAGGAAAAAATATTTCTACAACCACGTTAGATAAGCTTATCTCTCGAGTTCAAGCCCCGAGAATGGAAAAAAAGGATTTGGGAGAGCCGCCACCGAAAGGGTCCAACAGTGCTCGATAGGGATTAGTCTTCGGTTACGGTCGGAGGATACCTTTGAATTTATCCAAAAAAAGATAAGTTTATCTACAGCTACTCCAAAACTACGTCATTTTGAATAATGAAGGGTGTTTATGTAATTTTAGGTGAATTAATGAAGGGCGTTTCAGTAAAATGTATATGATAGAAAAATAAATAAAATTACAAAAACACACTTCATGAATTCACCTAAAATTACAAAAATACTCTTCATTAATCAAAATGACGTAGTTTTACTATTCATTAATCAAAACGACGTAGTTTTTGGGATAGCTGTAGATAAACGTAGTTTTTGGGATAGCTGTAGATAAGCTTATCTAAAATGGCTGTAAAAATAATTTTCCCATATATATATATATATATATATATATATATATGGTAGGACCTTTTGACGCCGATTTCAAATTTGAAGTTTGACACCTCATTCTTAGAGTAGTTAGATAAAAAAAATCAATGGTAAAGATTACAAAATTGGTTGCTTGACTTGTATGATTCATGCTTCTGAAGCAGTTTTAGTACATATTAACTTCAATTCCTGCATCACATATGTTGACTTTGTTTTGCCTGTGATTTTGTTCTGCATGCTGTTTCTTTATGTTCTGTATGCATTTACGAGCTTCAGTTTACCATGTGTTTGCTGCTTCACTCTTACATTTTGTGAAATTGGTGGTCCGGAAAGGACTCAGCGACTTTTATGGCGAGGTCCATAAGGGATTATGGGATGCTCAATTAAAGTTGCCGTGAACCATTGACATTAAATGTTATACATGGTTTTTTTTTTGGGTGGTTTAATGGGCATGGCTGAATTGTTGACTACTTTACATTGTGGGCTATTTGCGTTCACATATGGTGAGCTATTAGTTTTCACACATGGAAAAACATTGTTAGTATAATGGTTATTAGCTTTTACATTTGATGGAATGTTCCCTATATAAAGGATGCTTGAGCAAGTTCTAAATACACTTTAAAAAAGCCTGAAAAATGATTTAGAGAGAGTTTAAAGAGAAAGTTCAAGTTAGATGAGGAAGTTACAGAAATTTTTTGAGAAAATAATCAAGGAGCATGGTATAATGTAAAGAGCTACTTCAATTCAAAAGTGAAGTTATATTAATGATTTTATATCATATTTTTATAATGAGCCCTTTTCTTAAATTCCTAGTATGGGTGCTGCTGAGAAGTTGAAGTGGAAAAAAGAGCCCTTGTCAGCTTTTGACCTTCTGCCTGCTTTGGTGTAGGAAGATCGAGAGAAAAGGGACGAAAGGAGCAAGTTTTTACTATAGTTGTAAAACCCGACCCGGCCGGGTTGACCCGGAATCCGGTGAATCGGTCATTAGATCAGTTCGGGTCAAGTATTAGACCGGTCATGCATTGACCCGGTCAAATCCGATCAAAATCTAGATAAAACCGGTCAAACCCGGTCAAAACCAGTAACCCGGTAATCAAGTGATCCGATTGGGTCATGGATTTAAAATAAAACCAAAAAACCCAAAAACCAAAACTTTTCATCTTATAAGACAAAAAATGTAGAACTTATTTTAAATTTTTTTTGTAATTTTATTTGCTCGTATACTCTTCTACAATGATCTCAAACTTCAATTTCCAATACTGAAATAATTTGCGGAATAATAAATTAATAGAATATGACTTTATCATTTTAATGTAATTGAATTTGAAAAATATGAGTACAATGTCATTGAGATGTATGTTCATGGCAAATTTTGAGTTGCAATTTAAATTGACATAGTAATAGCGTGCATTTTAATTTATTTATGCTTCATATTTTTGGACTTATTTAATGAATTTTGTTTAATTCATTTTATATATGAAGAATATAATTGAATTTATATATTCATATTTATATATTCTTTTTTATATCTATATATCCGGGTCAACCGGTCCGACTAGTGACCCACCGGTCCAACTAGGAACCCAATGACCCAGTATCCCAACCGAGTCGTTACCCGGGTCGAATTTAAAAACACTGGTTATTACAGGTTAAGTAAGGCAAAATCATATTTGCACGCTCCAACAAACAGTTAGCATACTGTAAGAAATCTATCTTCTTTTTTATGAATAAAAGAGGAGAAATAGGGGACACCCGATACCCTCGTCTTATGGGTTACAATTCAATAATGGGTGTTTGGTTCTGGAGGATAGCTGATCTTTCATTGGACTAGTGGAGCCTGGTTTCTGGTTTCCCTAAAGATTTTCTTTTTAAATTCCACAAAAACACAAAAAAAAGATTACACATATCTCCCTCAAAAATTATCAAAGCATTATATAGCCCCTAAAATATTTTTGGTTAAGTTCTGCGCTATGTAGCATCGATAATGACACAATACGACATGACACGACACTCCGATACGTTAATTCTAAAAAATGTTAGATCTCGACATGTTAGGACACGTTTTGATATTAAATAATATTTTTAATTTATGTGGTGTATATTATATTTAATATTCAATAATTTAGTAAAAAAATGAATCTAAACTTATAATATTAATAAATTTTGCAAAAAAACATAAGATATCTCGAATATTTATATTAAATTCAATAAAATAGTAATCGTAATCCAACGAATCTAATAGTTGGAACTGAAAACTCAATGCAATGTAACTTTTAAATTTTTTTTAAATTTCTATAATGTGTGTTGGAGTGTCGGGAGTGTACGAGAATATCAAAAAGTGTCGAATACGACACGTCAGGATTTTTGAAGTGTCGATACTTCAAAGTTACGGGTGCTCAGTACCGGCATTTGCTGTGGAGTTATTCCTACTGCTATAATTATGAACACCGGTACTATTCTTACTGTCATAATTGCTGCTATATCACAAAATGTCAACCCCACTATAATTCCTACTGTCATAGCCACTGTTATCTCTCAAAATGAGAGCACATTTACTGTTTTAGAGATATTCGATTATGAAAATGTTTAGGGCATCATTAATGCTTTTGAGCAGCACCTTAGTGTCACATTACTGGAGCAATATGCTGAGATCGAAATTGTAGGCAGCTCATCATTACTTTTGCCTCAACTGCTAACTGCTAATGAACACATGCCATTTTGATGGGTTTGCTCTTGCACTAGTTGTCATTGTGCTATTTCAAGAAATACTTTTTTCGAAACTTGCTATGAATGACATCATGACACGCAACACATCTTGAGTTTAACAAGCAAAAATGACATGAAAAAAAAGCTCTTAGGCGCATCTGAAAGACACACTCAGAAAAATCTTTTGCCGGTGAATACAAGAATCTATGAAGAAAATTCTGTTTCCATCCATCTCGCTTTGTTGGTTTGTAGCAAGTCACAAAACAATTTAAGAAAACTAAGTCGTATCATTTGACATGATTTTAAACATGATTAATTAGTTGTAAATCTCAAAAAATATAAATATAATATTTTTTGAGTTATTTTTTTTTTGCTAAATTGTGATAGTTAAGTTTAAGAAACTAATTGATCAACATCATCATCATCAACAACACCTTTATTCTAAATTAATTGTGGTCGGTGGTAGATGAATACAAATAAAAGATATAAGAGATTGAAAAAAGATAAAAATGAAATTTAAGTATATATATAAAAGTAAAAATAAAAAGGGTGTGAAAAAAAAAAGGAAAAGAAGGGGAAAATAAGGAGGAGGGGGAGATGAAGAGAAAAAAATACTAAAAAGGAACCATCTGAAATTTAGGAATAACAATGAGTTTAGCCCTCCACCATTCTTACATCTTTCTCCATTCCATCACAAGACACATTGTCCGTCAATCTATATCACACTGCATCAAGTCTTGCTTTACTACCTTCCTAAAGTAAGTTTAGGTATATCTCTACCTCTCTTTGTGTCGAGCTCTTGGTAGCAAACTTTTGTTCTTACGGGAGCATCCAGAGACCTTCTCATTACGTACATAAACTACTTCAATCTATGTACTCTCATCTTTTCAGCCACCTGTACTACTCTAACCTTTCGTCGAATATCTTCATTTCTTATCTTATCCATTCTCGTATGATCACACATTCACATTAACATCCTCATTTATGCTACTCCCATTTTTCCCTCATGTTGCCTATGTGCTGGCCAACATCCGGCTCCATAAACATTGCAGGCCTTATTGTTGTTCTATACAAATTTTCTTTTAGCTTAAGAGAAATTTTGCGGTCACACAAAAATCCAAATGCACTATGTCGTTTCATCCACCCTACTCTGATTCTACGATTTACATTCTTATCAATTTCTCCATTTTTTGCAAAATGGATCCTAGGTATCTAAAAGCATTTTTTTGAGTACCTCTAAAAACATCTTTCTTGAGTACATCTCTTACTAGAGAAAACTCACACTTCATATACTTAGTCTTTCTCCGGCTTAACGTGAATCCTTTAGACTCCAACATGCTCATCCACAAATCAAGTTTTCTATTAACACTGTCTTTGGTCTCATCAATAAGCACAATATTATCAATAAAAAGCATACACAATGATACTTCATCTTGAATATCTTTTATTAATTCATCCATAACTAAGGCAAAGAGATAAGGACATCGAGCTGAATCTTGGAGTACACTTATCGTGATAGGAAAATAACTTGATGTACCATTACAAGCTTTCACAAATGTAGTAGCCCCATCATACATATCCTTGATTGCATCTACATACTTCTCTCAAGAACCCACCATAAAACTTTTCTTGGGACCCTATCGTATGCTTTCTCAAGATCTATGAACGCCATATGTAAGTCCTGCCTCTATAGTTAGAACAATTCTGAATATCTCCCTTATTTTTGTAAATAGGAACAGACATACTTTTCCTCCATGCATCAGACATCTAATTTGTCTGAAGAATCTTACTGAAAATATTGTTCAACCATTTTATTGCCACATCCCTCGGCCTCTCCGTACTCCAATAGGGACAGCATTGGGTCCCAAGGCTTTATTAGTCTCCATCTTCTTTAAAGGCCTATTTAACTTCATGAGTATTGATTCTGCGCACAAATATTCTATTCTAATCATTAAGCGTCCTCCAAGTCCACCTCACTTTTATCGCCATCCCCGCTAAAATGCTTGTTAAAGTAGTTCATCTATATTTTATTTACATCTTTATCTCTTACCAAAAGTTTTTGATTTTCCTCCTTAATTAATGTATCTAACTTGGGTGAGGTCTTTACTTTTCTTATCCCTCATTTTTGCAAGTTTATATATACCTTCTTCACTATCCTTGCTCCCAAGATTTTTATACAAATAGGCAAAAACCTTGCCTCTAGCTTCTCTCACTGTTTTCTTTATATTTTTGCTCGCCAATCTAAATTTTGCAAGTCTCATTATTGGGACTTTTATGCAAATATCTAAAGAATTCCTTCTTTTGTTTAATTGCCTCCCGCACCTCTCCATTCCACCACCATGTTTCCTTTGTATGAAATCCATTTCTTTTGCTTTCTCTCAATACCCTTCTTCCCACATTTTGGAAACACATAGTCATCTTATTATATATTTCATTTGCTCCTCCATCAAACTCCTATTGTCCTTCATGCAATATTCTTTCCTTGAACTCTATATGTTTTTCCTCTTTTAGCTTCCACTATCTTATCCTTGGGTTATGAGCCATCTTTCTCATTTTAATTACTTTGGTGAACCGAACCTCTAAGACTACCAGCTTATGTTCCGTAGCGACACACTCTACATGATAGATTTTATATTCAACATAAGAAGTTCTATCTTCTCTTCTAGCCGTAAAGAAATCAATCTGACTACGATTTTGGCCACTAAGATATGTGATTAGATGTGACTCCTTTTTTTTAAAAAAAAAAATGTTCGCTAACATCAAATCATAGGCTAGTGCAACGTTCAAGACATTTTTTCCAGTCTCATTTCTTGTCCCATAGCCAAAACCTCCATGGATTCTATCAAAACCCCCACTGCTTTTACCAACATGACCATTTAGGTCTCCTCCTAAGAAAATATTCTACTCTCATGGTATTCCTCTCAAAACCTCCTTCAAATCTTCCCATTATTTGCTCTTATCGTTTGATTGCAATCCTACTTGGGGTTCATACAAACTGAATAATCATATCGCCTTTCCTTTTGATGTCAACATCTTTATCTTCTAAACTTCTATCGATCATAATTCAAACACCATTTCAACTCTTGTTTATACCTGTGTACCACAACTTGAAACCTGTACCATCCACTTCCTTGGCCTTTTCTCTAACCCACTTAGTTTCTTACAAGAAAATAATATTCACTTTTCTTCTAGCAAAAACATCTGCTAACTCCCTCAATTTATCTTTTAAGGTTCTTATGTTCCAGCTTCCCAATCGCATCCTTAACCCCTAGGCTGTACTTGTCCGCCACACTCGTCCATCTACGTGTTGGGACCCTGACTTACTTGTCACCAAATCCGGGTGAAGACTTGGCGCTTTGCCTTGAGGCAAGGACCTAACTCATTTATCACTACACCCTAGGACTGATACAGCGACTTGCCTTGTGGCAAGAGCCCTAACCCATTTTTCGCTACACCTTGGGCTTGATACAACATCGATATGAAGGGTATGCCCCAATAAAAAAATCATAAAGGTTCATCTCATAAATATAGCTACTTTTTATGGCAGACTCGCTACACCTGACGCCAACCTTCCTTCTTTATCTTGGCTTGGGACAGGTCACGCATACAAGCACACATAGACAGAGTTTTTATGAAACTAATTGATATTTATATAAGTTAAATTATAAACTCAGAGTGCCTTGTAACATAAACAATAAATTCAACAACCAAATACATGAATCAATTGGCATTGAATTATTATAAAAATTTGATAGAGAAAGTTTTGTCGTCATTCTAATATATTCTGGCTCAACCTTGAAGAGTCTTATATAAATCTCTTCTATCAATTTAGTCAATTTGCATTGAAAATTATGCTAATTAAGCAGTTGTTTTTGTTCCTATATCTTTCTTCATGTATTTTTAATTTAAACCCGTAACACCTTTAGCCTTCAAAAGGTTAATCACAAGATTCCTCGTAAGCATTTCTGCTAAATATAAACTTTAAAAGGAAAACAGAGTTGTTAAGTTTAACTATT
The DNA here is from genome assembly GCA_032173675.1 of Gastrolobium villosum. Lineage (NCBI taxonomy): Eukaryota > Viridiplantae > Streptophyta > Magnoliopsida > Fabales > Fabaceae > Gastrolobium > Gastrolobium villosum. The sequence continues at coordinate 28,262 of JAVKPL010013575.1, read as the reverse complement.
GATTTCGAGTTTGAATCAATTGATATAAGATTGTTTCAGCTTAATCAGAAAATCTGAATTTTGGATGGACATTTGAATTAAAGATTTAGTAGGAAAGATTTTGCTGATCTTGTGATCATATGGATTTAATCGAATTAGTTAAATTATCAATAAATGGATAGAGTTTTAAAAAAACAAAAACAAACAAACACGGGACGCAGCAAAACGAAGTGTGAGTTTCTAGGTTGAATGACAGTGACATTTCTAATTGGCTCGCACGTATACTCTGTCAATAAAGAAAACAACTAATATTTTTTTGTAATTTTATAAACTTTTGGGATCTGCTACAAGAGAACCATATATGTCATATGAGTTAGGTGTGATCCTTTTAGTTAACATGGCAAGGCCTTTTACTATATGAGTTTTATAATTCTTATGTTGATGGAGAATTGAAATCTCATGTTATAAAAATAAAAAACACGTGAGATCCATGTGTTAGAAATTTTTTTTATATAGGACCCATGTTAGCACGGAAATCGAGTATGTAGGAAAATTTTAATTATCATGTTGAATGAAAATTATAAAACCCTTACTATATATCAGGAGTTAGTTGTAATCCTTTAAATTAAATTAAAAGAAACAGCAAAACTCTTAATAATTTCGTAGTTGACAAAACTTACACAAATTAATATTTTATTCTTCGATCTTGTTCTGTAACCACCCCCCAACACACAAAAAAGAAAAAGAAAAAAAAGTCTATTATTCCTTCTTATGTTCATGTCATATAACTTTTACGCGTATTCCTACAATAATAATAATCAGAAAGAAACCCATATTAAATACAAGTTCCGCTCTGATTTCTAATAATTGACTTCAACCTTCGCGTCTGAAGAGTATTCATACTACCAACTGCAGTTTCATGGAACCTACATGGACAAATAATTGTGATCTTAAGAGTCCCTTTCGTTATCTATATATGTATATAATTATGGAAGGACAAGGACATTGAATTCAGAAAATAATACAAAGTAATTACTCCAGTGAGAATTCAGAAGTGAGAAGACAATAATATGAGGTGTCTTTGCTTTGGACGAAAGAAGAAGCAGAAAAAGCATGGGACTCGAGGTTACCAACCTAAGCCAAAGAAAAAGAAGAGTTTTCTGCTAGATTGTGTCAATTGTTTCTCAGTAGGCGCTGATGTTTTCAGTTCTGGAGGCGATGGAGGAGGAGGAGGAGGCGGAGGCTGTGGTGGTGGCGGCGGCGGAGGCGGTGGAGGGTGTGGAGGTGGAGGTGGAGGTTAATGACAAAAAATTCTTAGATAATAATATACCTTAAGACAGTCAAATTATAATTTGACTCTTCTAAGGTTGTATGAGCTAAATGCTCAATGATGATGCAATGTGAAACTGCGAAGTGGCTGGTGATAATACACCAAAGTAATAGTTTATATGATAAATCTCTGTATGTTTTTTACATATGTAATGGAACATTCTTTTATAGGTTTACCCAGAAGAAAAAGAAGAGTTGCTCTCATAGGAAATCAGGACTTCTTGCTAATAGATGCATGATTCTTTTATAAAAAACATACGACTATTATTTCTTTATATTATAGTAAATAATTTTATCTTTTATATTTGTATAAAATTATATAGAACCCATGTAAGATCATGTGAAGAGAAAAGAGAAAAAAAGGAGATTATTAATCTACTTTTATATGTATATAAAAAATAAAATTATGTACTATAAAAACATTTGTTAAATCAAGATACAAGAGGAATTGATAGTAATCCTTGTTGTGTTAAACTACACAACATTGGTTCTATTATATAGCAAACCAATTGAAGAATACAATGAGACACACACAATGTGGGACTTCTACACTATTCTAACACTAACACTCTTAACACTCCCCCTCAAGCTGTAGCATATAGATCATATGCTACAAGCTTGATACATAAATAATACTCCTATTAGGAACCAAAAGCAACAGTGCTACATCAACAAAATGAAATGACCAAGTAACATAACATCAAAATAAATCTCCTATATGAGAAACCAAAAATCAACAATGTGCTAAAAATGGCGTCGGAATGAACATCAACATGGAAGATGCCGGAATGATCATCGGCAAAGACATCTGTGCTGGAATGACCATCAGCAACATGGACGACGGTATGGAAGATGCCGGAATTATCATCGGCAAAGACAACAGTGCTGGAATGACCATCAGCAACATGGACGGTGCTCCCCCTCAAGAGGAACTTCGGTGCCGGAATTATCATCGACAAAGACAACTGTGCTGGAATGACCATCAGCAACATGGAAAGTGCTCCCCCTCTAGAGGAACTTCGGAGCCGGAATTATCATCGGCAAAGACAACTGTGCTGGAATGACCATCAGCAACATGGAAAGTGCTCCCCCTCAAGAGGAACTTCGGTGCCGGAATTATCATCGGCAAAGACAACTGTGCTGGAATGACCATCAGCAACATGGAATGTGCTCCCCCTCAAGAGGACGATGAATAGAATAAATAGTCCATCTTGGGAAGAAAGAAGATTAAAAAAAAAACTTCACATAATCGGAAAAGTCGCCGGAGACGGCGGTGGGTCGTCGGAGACGCTAGTGGGTCGTCAGAAAAGTCGCCAGAAAGTCATCAAAAAAGTCAACGGAGACGGAAGTCAACGGTGGTCGATCAATGGCGGTCAACCCAACAGCTTCCCAAGGATCATTCTTTTCTGATGTGACAGATCAGTCTAAGTTGCAGTCACAGAGCATACTAAGAAAAACCCGAAAAAGAAATAACAACGAGAATCCCTCAAGGAGGGTGATATCTCTCTATAACCATATTGAAATTATGGAAAAGTGAACTAAGTTAAGCGGATTAAGATTCCTCTTGTTAGGCTCTAGATACCATGTTAAATATCAAGATACAAGAGGAATTGATAGTAATCCTTGTTGTGTTAAACTACACAACATTGGTTCTATTATATAGCAAACCAATTGAAGAATACAATGAGACACACACAATGTGGGACTTCTACACTATTCTAACACTAACACTCTTAACAACATTAATCCCAAAAAACATTGGTGCTTCTTTTCTCTTTGTATTCGCAATTTATACATAACAATAAGAATCAGTTCTGTTTTATTTTCCTGAATGGTTTTCCGTTCTTCAAAATTTGATGCTTTCATATATAAGCCTTGGTTTTGTCTTTCCTATTGAGATGATCAAAATCTTAATGTCACGGAAATATATGTAAATTATTGAAACATAAAAACAGACGAATAAAAAAAGAAAGTCAATAGTTGAGTAATGTATGCCCTGTTTTTTTTTTTTTTTTTCTTTTTTAACGCGACCAACAGTAGAGATAGAAGTTAAAAAAAAAAAAAAAAAAAAAACCCTGAAGAAAAGGCTTCAACTAGAATGATCTGTAGAGCCACACACTTAACCCACTGCGTTCAATCTTTTTCGCTTCATATATTTACATATAAAATTTGGGTTTTATATTTCTTATTTAATATAAAAATTCAAATTTTCCTACGCACCCTTCGATTTCTGTGCTGACATGGGTCCTACATCTAGTTTTTTCTAACACATGGGTCCCATATGCTTTTTATCTCTACAACATGAGATTTCAATTATCATTTAACATGAGAAATATAAAACCCATAAAATTTCTACATAATTACTCTTTTACTAGGGGCTAATTTAACCGGAGATTCTTTGTCTCATGTTGCTAAGATAAACTTAATGTGAGTCCCACTAAAAACCAAATTAAGATGAGACCCACCTAAATTTTGTATTACCCATGTGATAGAATTCATATGTGTCCAGCTTAATATAATTTAAAGATTAAAATGAGAATAAATTCAATCTAAAAGTGATAAAAAGACATGAGAATTGTGATTAAATTGTCAATTCATTCTCATGAGTAATTTCATGAAATTCTTGTGTTTTTATAGGAGTTTTGGCCCTTTTGAAGAAAGATAAATTGGAGAACTCAAGTGAAGGAATTGATCATGCTCTTGTCCAGCTACACCATCAGCACCAACATGCAATTCACCTTTTGTTCACCACGCTCGTAGTGCCAGAGTGGATAAAAAAGTCTCTGTTTCCCCGCGCCATTAGTGCGAGATTGGCGCTAGCAGTGCCGTACTTTGAGTTTTTCGCGCCACCAGCACTGACATGGCACTAAGAGGGCCAGAGGAGAAATTAGCTTATGCTTACCGGCACTAGCAGTGCCAGAACCGCGCCACAAGCACCAATTGCACGTGAACCTTTTTAATGTCTAATTTTCAACCATATCCAAGGAGATTTGAAGAGATTAAATGTTGATCTTCCAAGGATATAAAAGGGGGAATTAAAGCAATAAGGAGGCTTCTTGGATGACTGGAACGATTGGAACGCAGAGAAAGAGCTGGAGGGAATTGCTGGAAATTGGAGAGTTTTTAGAGAGAGAAAGATAGAGAGAATTGAAGATTGAAGCAACTGTGGAAAATCATCCTCTTCCTTCATCTTCATGATTTTATCTATTTCCTTTTATTTCTTTATTTTGTTTAAGCCAGCTATGTCTGGTTAATTTATTTTGTAGTTAGAGATATGAATCCAACATGAATCTTTGCTTTGGCTTAGTTCTTTTATTAGTAAATTGTCTCTAATTATTGTGTTTACCTTGAATTTCATGTTAAAATTCTTTTATGAATTTGATCACTCATGTAGGAATAAACAGGGTTAGGGTTCACAATAAATATATTGAGATCTTAATCTTGACAAGGGTAAAAACACAAATTCATACATCATCAAAACATAGGCTAGTAGGAATTTCGAACTTTATATTTCATCGCACTTAGAGCTTAATCTGAAAGGGGTCTTTAAGAAATTAGGATTCTAATTGGATTAAAAGGTTAAAGAACTAAGAAATTAGGATTTGACCAATTAAATTTTAGATAATGAATTATTCGAATTAATTGGGATAAGATATTAATGAATTGAATTAATTCACTTAAGGAAGATCTAAGGTGAAATAAAACCCTAGTTACAGTTTTGTCATTGATTTCAAAAATCCAATTTTTAATTCCCTGAGTCCTTGTTTTAAAGTTTATTATCATTTGCAATTGTCTTTTATTTTATTTTCATAATTGAAAATGACTTTCTAAAACCTTCTAAATTGTCTAAATTAAGGGGAATAATGAGAATAGTGACTAGTGTATTTAATCCTCGTGCAAAAGATAAATCTGCTCACTCCTTTATTACTTGTATGACTGGTATACTTGCCATGCTAACAACAAATTTTTGGCATCGTTATCGGGGATTAACTTATGCAACATTATTAGTAGCTTTAGATCCTTATGATTAGACTTTTATTTTTGCTTTTAATTTTTAATTAATCTTGCTGAATTGTTGTTCATGTTTTATGCGAGGTACGGTACATCCTGATTCTCTATAGTTCGATCCAAAGATTGAAAAGACTGCCAAGAAGAACAAAAAACTCACTAAGCTCAAGAAACAACAAGAATCCTCTAGTTCACAATCAACGATGGAACCAGAGATGGCATAAAATAATCCATCACCACTTCCTCGTGAAGACATGATGGACGCATTCCTCACTCCAAATTTTACTAGGCCAACATCAAGTATAGTGAGACCAACGATCGAGGCTAATAACTTTGAAATCAAGTCAAAACTACTCATATTGGTCCAACATAACCAGTTTATAGGAGACAACGTGGAAGATCATCGCTTCCACCTGGATAAATTTTTGTTAATATGTGACATCATCAAGATCAATGGGGTGTCCGACGATGCAATTTTCTTGGGGTTGTTCCAGTTCTCTTTAAAAGGGAAGGCATTGAGTTGGTTAGGTCAATAGCCAGCAAATATCATCAACACTTAAGATGATATGGCAATGAATTTTTTAGCTCAGCTCCTCCCAACGACCAAGTACAAGCAGATGGTTAATGATATCACCAATTTTACTCAGCAAGAACGAGAGTCTTTGTGCGCTGCATGGAGGAGATTCAAGGATTTGCTAAGGAGGAGTCCTCAGTATGAACTACAGCCTTGGAAAAAGTTTCGCTTGTTCTTCAATGGGATAAAACAATCTTTAATGATGATGATAAATGCTACCGTAGGAGGATCCTTGAGACAGAAGACACCGACTCAAGCATTGGAACTATTTGAGTCCATGGCCTCATTAGAGAATGAGAGCATTCCAGTACAGTCCAAGAAATGAGTTCTTCAGTTGGAGAGCAATGATGCAATGTTAGCATAGAAACTCCTTTCACAACAAATTGCCAACCTCACTAGCATGGTTCAAAAACTCAAGTTTTAGCAATTCAAGCTCAACCAGTAGCGACTGTGATGCCGTCAGGAAAACATAATCAGCTCAATTGAACGGAATCTGGTATGATCAAAGATACCCCCAGAGGAATCAAAGCAACGCTTACGGTGACACTTATAAGCCCAAGTGGAAGAGTCATCCCAATTTTTCTTACAAGTCACAATAGCAATTGCAACCACCAACACCTCCATAGAAAAATCCTTCAGAGTTGGAGAAAGCATTGCTGCAATTGACTAAGACTACCAATGATCATATGCAAAACACCAATGCACTCATCCAAGAGGCTAGGTCATCTTTCGTGAACAAAGATGCATCAATTAGGAATTTGGGTAGCCAAATTAGGCGTCTTCAAAGCGAACTGGCTGAGAGAAGTCAAGGTACATTTCCTAGCGACACCATGGTTAACCCGCATGAGCATTGCAAGGCAATCACTACTAGAAGCAGGAAGGTGATTCAACCTCAAGAGAAACCAAGAGTGGTGCAGAAAAAGGTAGATGACGATAGCGGCAATGATGAAGAGCAAGAAAAAGATGTTGAAGCTTCCACAATTAGCAAAGATGAGCAAGTTCAAGAAGACAAGGAAGAAGCAAAGAAGAAGTCCTCTGACATTCAAAAGAAGCAATGAGGTTTTTCACCTTATGCAAAAGCTCCATACCTTATGTGTAAGAACCCGCACCGCTAATTAAGGTAATTAGTGAATTAATTATGATAATTAGGAAATAATTCCATAATTGACCCTAATAATTATTAATGGGCTTAGATAATTATATTGAGTGAGTAAAAATGCTGAAAGTCGCTTTTCGGAAGAAAAGCGCGGATACCGGTTCTGCTACTCGGTATAAATGCGTACCGGAAAAGTATCCCGGAAAATTATAACGAATGCATGATAATTACTAGAATATTATGTAGGACTTGTAAAACAAGTTTCAAGTCAAAATGACGTAATCTGATGCCAGAACTGATACTGGCTATGGAAAAGCGCGTACCGGAAAGGTGCTCCGAAAAATAAAATAAAAATATGACAAATCTTAGAAAAATGTGTAGGTCCAGAATCCGAAGTTTGAGATCAAGATCTTTTACTTTGCTATTAAGGCTAATACTGCGCGTGTGTGGCCTTGTGCCTATAAATAGACCCTCTTGGCACAAAACCCTAGACATTCTAAACTTTCCTACGTAGAGTGGCTGCTGCCTTGTGAGGGAAAACACTGTTCATGGCTTCTCTTCTTCTTTCTTGAGGTTGAAGCCATTCCCTTCACACTCTCCTTCTTGTAAACACTTGTGAGTGGCTTTGGGAGTGTGAGAAGTGGTATTTCCTGAGTGTTGAGCTGCTGGTTGAGAGGTTTGTGGTTCTGAGTTTGAGAGTTGGAAGGAGAGCCTTCTTGTTCTTGAGTTGTGAAGCCTCAAGGAGCTTCCTTTGTGTTGAAAGGGGCAAGCTTTACACCATTTTCGTACACCTTGGTGTGGCCTGAGTTGAGGAGCTTGTGGAGAGCTCCAAGAGCTTCATACCTCTGTCCATTTCTGCCTTAAGCCTTGGGGTAAGTTATCTCACCATGATCATGAGTTTATCTTGCTTAAAGGTGGTGTCTTGACATGTAAAAGATTAAAATGAAGTAACCAACACCTAAATGAACTTGTATATGCTTAAAGATGCATGCTTTAATGTGTAAATGTGTTAAAAGTTGGATCTTTGGGATGGATATTCACGAAATGCAGAAACTGCATTCTGTCGTGAGATATCCGGATATTTGTCGAACAGATATCCGGATATCAGTATCCGGATATGGTATCCGGATATTGATATCCGGATATGGGATCTGGGTATTCGGATATGACATATCCGGATATGTCCAGTGTGATATCCGGATATGGCATATCCGGATATTCCCCTTCTGATATCCGGATATCCTGGGTTCTGCGCAGACAGTAGCTTCACTGTATGAACAGTAAGCTATGGGGTGTGTGTGGACCCTAGTTTAAGGAAGTTGGACTCCTATAATAAATGGACTAAGTCAGAATCATAAGATTAAGGGCTTATGGCTTTGTTGGAAGCCTTAAGACGTAAAACGTAAAGGAAAGGCGTAACCTTTAAGTTGTATGCTTGTGATGCATTTATATTGACTTGTTAATGGTCCATATCAGATTGTGATACTGCTGTTTGTGGACTAGTGAGTGGTTGGACTCTTGGCTTGGATAGCTAGCTTGCAAGGTAAGCTTTCGTGTCCTCGGTTTAGCCATTTTGATGTTCCACCATGTCCCATGGGGATAGGTTTATGCATGCTGTGTTACATGCTTTGATTATTTTGGAAATGCTGTTGAGCTATTTATATGCAATGAGCTTTTTATGATGCATGTGGTGTCCACCTAGACGGCAATCCTGAGTATGTAGTACATACAAGATGGAGAAGCATGTGGGTGAGGTGCAGGTAGTATCCATGTACTCATGTAGGCATAGACGTATTCCTACATTTCTCTGGCCAGTAGATTTTGAAAGCACACATGACATGATTAATTGCTGCATCGCATGATTTTAGAACTTATACTGTAATACTGTTTTTGGAACTTATATTACACATGTAAGTGAGCTTGGGGTGGAGACTCCTTGAGGACCCCTTGTCTTACTGAGATTTCTTGTTAGAGATCTCACCCCACGTTTGGGGACGCTTATTTCAGGGTTAGGTAATGTTGAGGGCTCAGGTGGCAGGAGGCCAGAGTTGAGCTGATATTCTGATATGCTGTCTTGCTGGATTTGCTGTTATGTTTTCCGCTTTTATTATGCTGTTTATGTTGAGACTATTAGTGGGCATTGTTGCCTTATTTGGTGAGCATGGGGTTTGTCCATGCCACATGATTGTTATCGTCTTTTTATGTTAATGTTGTAATTAAAGTATCAGGATGTTGACCCAGGCTACCTGTGTAGTCCTGCGGCTTTAGATACTCACTTATTATATTTATGTACGAGGTATTCAGTTAGTTGTCTTGCAATTTACATACAGGCAGTATTTTTATGAAAATGATTAAGTAATCAAGTTGGTTAAGTTAATGACGTCATAATTGAATTAAAGAAAAAGTTATTCCGCATTTTTATTAAGCGTGGCTTAATACGATAGTGTGTTAACAATCCGGGTTAACATGGGTTGTTACATTTTATGGTATCAGAGCACTTTCTAGGGAAAAGCCTGTATGTATTGCAATAACTTAGGATGAGTCGTTGCGTGTCTACTTTGTGTTCTCTCTGACTGGTGCGTATAATGATAATGCATATGTGACCACATGGCGTGGGCCTGATCAACTCATTCTTTGTGTAACTTGTGTAGAGTCATGGTGCCACCAAGGAGGAACACAAGTACGAGCGAGGATCAGACGGATCCTGTCCTGGCTGCATTAGCTGAGATGCAGGCGGCCCGACTAGCCGACCAGGAAGCCACGAGTCTGGCAAACCGGGCGATGCTGGACGCAATTCGAGATGCGAACCGGCAAACCACGGCAGAGGTTCTGGAGGAGAACCGGATGGCCAACATGACGATGATGAGGGTCATGTTGGAGGAGTTGAGGGCTGGTCCTGCTGCGGGCCAGGGTCCTCCACCACCTCCACCGCCGCCACCGCCTCCACCTCCGCCTAGTCAACAGGAGGACACCCAGAGCCAGATGGGTGAGGGTAGCCACTTGACGGGGGCTATGCAGACTATCCCCGTACTTGCTGAGGATCGTGACGAGATCGATCGCCGGCTGAATGCTTTCCGCAAGCATAAGCCACCTACCTTTGACGGATCGTATGATCCCATTGCTGCTGCCAGATGGCTACAGGCGCTGGACAAGATTTTCCGGATCATGCAATGCACGGATCCGCAGAAGCTGCTGTTCGCCACTTATATGCTGGAGGGCGAGGCCCATGAGTGGTGGACCAACCTGTCTCAGGTCTACGAGATGCAGGGTCATGTGATGACGTGGCCATTCTTCGAGGAGAGCTTCCTGGGTCAGTACTTCCCTTATGACTCACAGGAGAGGAAGCAGGGGGAGTTTGACCGGTTGGTACAGGGCTCGTTGTCTGTTGACGAGTACCTGGCCAAGTTCAATGAGCTGGTCAAGTTCTCTCATTTCCGCATGGCGAGGTCTACTCCTACATTCTTGGCGGCCAAGTTCCGGAGGGGACTTAATGAGGATATTGCTGGACACCTCGCTGGTTCTGCTTCGAGAGACTTCGGAGCGTTGGTGCAGCAGTGCCGCGACATCGAGGATTACTGCCGGGCGAGTCAGGCCAAGAGGGCCAAGGTTGAGGTGCCACAGAGCGCTGGTGGTTCTACTCCCTGGAAGAACAAGAACTTTGCCAACAAGGGCAAGGGCAAACCACCGTTGGCGGCTAAGCAAGCGCCAAACCAGTTCAGAAAGACTGCCGCTCCGGGGAACACCGCTAGACCTCCTGCTCCCAGATGTTCGGGATGCGGGAAGTCACATTTTGGGCCGTGCTCTACCGGTCAGTTGATATGCTTCCAGTGTGGCAAGGAGGGCCACTACTCCAGAGATTGCTCGACGGCGAGAGTTGCTGCAGTGCAGGCTGTGCCATTGCAGATGGTTCCTACTGGGGCACCAGCCGTGCCACCTACTACCGGTCGAGTCTACACACTTGATCGTCAGCAGTCGGACAGAGCTCCGAACCTGGTCAGAGGTACTGTTACCATTGGTGGATCAACTGTTGATGTTTTGTTTGATTCCGGGGCAACGCACTCTTTTGTTGCTACCCCTATTGCTGTGGGGCTTGAGTTGCCCAGTGATGTGCTTTCTCCACCGATGCGGGTAACCACCGCCACCGGAGAAAAATGTTTGACCTCCACTGTTCATCGCGATGTAGCGTTTCAGTGGGATGGCCGTGACTTCTCGGTAGATCTGATAGGATTGCCGATGGCCAACCTTCAAATTATTTTGGGCATGGATTGGTTGTCCAGAAACTGTGCAATGATTGACTGTTGTTCCAAGAAAGTGGTGATGTCTCCGGGTGGGTCCACAGCCAGTTCCTCACCGTTCATTTCAGTCCTGCAGGCGAGGAGGGCCTTGAGAGCAGGGGCATTTGGCTATGTCATGTTGGGAGGTTTGGTGAGTGGGACACAGGAGGATCTCACTGGCATTCCGGTGGTGAGGGAATTCCTCGAGGTGTTTACTGAGGAGATTCCTGAGTTTCCACCGCAGCGGGAGATAGAGTTCTCCATCGACTTATTGCCTGGTGTGGGGCCTATATCGTTGGCTCCATACCGGATGTCGCCACCGGAGTTGGCGGAGCTGAAGAAGCATATCGAGGAGCTTTCAGCGAAAGACTTTATTCGGCCGAGTGTGTCTCCCTGGGGAGCACCGGTCATTTTTGTAAAAAAGAAAGATGGGACCATGCGGTTGTGCACTGACTACAGACAGTTAAGCAAGGTGACAATCAAGAACAAGTACCCTCTTCCACGCATAGATGATTTGCTGGATCAGCTCAGAGGTGCTTGTGTGTATTCCAAGATTGATCTTCGGTCCGGTTATCATCAGATACGGGTAAAGCCGGAGGATGTCCCAAAGACAGCGTTTCGCTCGAGGTACGGGCACTACGAGTACTTGGTGATCCCGTTTGGACTCACCAATGCACCCGCAGTGTTCATGGACTACATGAACAGAATCTTCCAGCCGTACCTGGATCAGTTTGTGATCGTCTTCATTGACGACATCTTGATCTACTCCAAGACGGAGGAGGAGCATACCGAGCACTTGAAGATTGTGTTGCAAGTGCTAAAAGAGAAGAAGCTCTATGCGAAGCCGTCAAAATGCGAGTTTTGGCTCAAGGCGGTGAAATTTCTGGGTCATGTGATTTCTGCTAATGGAGTTGCAGTTGATCCTAACAAGATTGAGGCCGTGATGGATTGGGAGAGGCCCAAGACGGTTACAGAAGTGAGAAGCTTCTTGGGTTTGGCCGGGTACTATCGGAGGTTCATAGAAGGATTCTCCAAGATGGTGCTACCGATGACTCGCCTTACCCGAAAGGAGACTCCATTCGTGTGGACACATGAGTGTGAGGAGTGTTTCCAGGAGCTGAAGGAGAGACTGACTACTGCTCCAGTGTTAGTTCTTCCTGATCCTGCGGAACAATTCGAGTTATACTGCGATGCTTCTGGTAAGGGACTTGGCTGTGTGCTGATGCAGAAAGGGAAAGCGGTTGCTTACGCTTCAAGACAGTTGAAACCTCATGAGGAGAACTACCCGACTCACGACTTGGAGTTGGCAGCCATTGTTTTTGCTTTCAAGATTTGGAGGCATTACCTGTTTGGCATGAAGTTTGCTGTATTCAGTGATCACAAGAGCCTGAAATATCTGTTTGACCAGAAGGAGTTGAACATGAGACAACGAAGATGGATGGAGTTCTTGAAGGACTACGACTTCGAGTTGAGGTACCATCCTGGCAAGGCCAATGTGGTAGCCGATGCTTTGAGTCGGAAATCCGTGAGCTTATCCAGCTTGATGATGAACGACTACGAGGTGATCGAGAAGTTCAGAGACTTGAGAGTGAACTCCTTGTTTGGGGGTGCACTGCTTGAGATGGAAACAGCAGAAGTGATCAATGAGCTGATGGAAAAGATCAAAGAGGCGCAAGTGCAAAGAGAATGCCTTGATTACGTGAAGAACCAGGACGGTGTGTCTTGGAATGATGATGGTTTATTGCTGTTTCAGAAGAGGATTGTGATTCCTCGAGGGCCATTGACTGAGGAAGTTATGGCAGAGGCTCGTAAGGGCCGGTTCACTATCCACCCTGGTGCTACGAAAATGTATCAGGACTTAAAAAGGAATTTTTGGTGGCCGGGCATGAAGAAGGACATAGCGGTCTACGTGTCCAAGTGCCTTATTTGTTAGAAAGTGAAGATCGAGCACCAGAAACCGTCTGGTAAACTTCAACCTCTGGAGATTCCACAGTGGAAGTGGGAAAGTATTTCCATGGACTTCGTGGTGGGATTGCCTAAAACTCAGGCTGATTGTGACTCTATCTGGGTCATTGTGGACAGATTGACCAAGTCTGCCCATTTTCTTCCAGTGAAGGTGAGTGTAAGAACCCGCACCGTTAATTAAGGTAATTAGTGAATTAATTATGTTAATTAGGAAATAATTCCATAATTGACCCTAATAATTATTAATGGGCTTAGATAATTATATTGAGCGAGTAAAAATGCTGAAAGTCGCTTTTCGGAAGAAAAGCGCAGATACCGGTTCTGCTACTCGGTCTAAATGCGTACCGGAAAAGTATCCCGGAAAATTATAACGAATGCATGATAATTACTAGAATATTATGTAGGACTTGTAAAACAAGTTTCAAGTCAAAACGACGTAATCTGATGCCAGAACTGATACTGGCTATGGAAAAGCGCGTACCGGAAAGGTGCTCCGAAAAATAAAATAAAAATATGACAAATCTTAGAAAAATGCGTAGGTCTAGAATCCGAAGTTTGGGATCAAGATCTTTTACTTTGCGATTAAGGCTAATACTGCACGATTAGTGACTTTGCCTATATATAGGCACACTAAGGCACAAAACCCTAGGTGCCTCATTTTTCCTACGTGACTGCTGCTGCCACCTTTCTTTCTTCTTCTTCTTCTTCTTCCTCTTCTCTTTCTTCTTCTCTTCTCCTTCCTTCTTCTTTCCTTTGCCAAGTGATCACCTTTCATGCTTGTTTTGACATTTGTGAAGGTGAGAGTTAATCTTGGGGCTGCATTGTGGCCATCATTCTGAGTTGAGAGGTAGTTAGTGAGCATGAGTTTGAAGCTTTAATAATGGCTACTTTGTGGTAGTCATTGTGAGCTTCAAAGTGCCTTCTTGTGGTGCAAGAACCCACCTTGAAGTGCCATTTTCGTGCTCCTACTTAGGCTGAGTGTGAGGAACCTTGGGAGAGCTCCAAGAGCACACCTTGCCTCTGTTTTGGACTTTGGTAAGTTACCTCACCATGATCATGAGTTTATTTTGCTTAAAGTTGGTGTCTTGGCATGTAAAAGTTAAAATGAAGTAACCAACACCTAAATGAACTTGTATATGCTTAAAGATGCATGCTTTAACGTGTACATGTGTTAAAAGTTGGATCTTTGGGATGGATATTCACGAAATGCAGAAACTGCATTCTGTCGTGAGATATCCGGTTATTTGTCGAACAGATATCCGGATATCAGTATCCGGATATGGTATCCGGATATTGATATCCGGATATGGGATCTGGGTATCCGGATATGACATATCCGGATATGTCCAGTGTGATATCCGGATATGGCATATCCGGATATGCCCCTTCTGATATCCGGATATCCTGGGTTCTGCGCAGACAGTAGCTTTACCGTATGAACAGTAAGCTATGGGGTGTGTGTGGACCCTAGTTTAAGGAAGTTGAACTTCTGTAATAAAGGAACTAAGTCAGAATCACATGATTAAGGGCTTATGGCTTTGTTGGAAGCCTTAAGACGTAAAACGTAAAGGAAAGGCGTAGTCTTTAAGTTGTATACTTGTGATGCATGATTATTAATGTATTATTGGTCCATATCAGATTGTGATACTGCTGTTTGTGGACTAGTGAGTGGTTGGACTCTTGGCTTGGATAGCTAGCTTGCAAGGTAAGCTTTCGTGTCCTCGGTTTAGCCATTTTGATGTTCCACCATGTCCCATGGGGATGGGTTTATGCATGCTGTGTTACATGCTTTGATTATTTTGGAAATGCTGTTGAGCTGTTTATATGTAATGAGCTATTATGATATGCATGTGGTGTCCACCTAGACGGCAATCCTGAGTATGTAGTACATACAAGATGGAGAAGCATCTGGGTGAGGTGCAGGTAGTATCCATGTACTCATGTAGGCATAGACGTATTCCTACATTTCTCTGGCCAGTAGATTTGAAAGCACACATGACATGAATAATTGCTGCATCGCATGATTTGGAACTTATATTGTAAATACTGTCTTTAGAACTTATATTACACATGTAAGTGAGCTTGGGGTGGAGACTCCTTGAGGACCCCTTGTCTTACTGAGATTTCTTGTTAGAGATCTCACCCCACGTTTGGGGACGCTTATTTCAGGATCAGGTAATGTTGAGGGCTCAGGTGGCAGGAGGCCAGAGCTGAGTTGATATTGATATGCTGTTCTGCTGGATTGACTGCTGTTATGTTATGTTCCTGTTTTATTTATATTATTATGTTGAGACTGTTGTTTGGGCATTGTTGCCTTATTTGGTGAGCATGGGGTTTGTCCATGCCACGTGATTGTATTTTCTTTTAATTCGCTGTTGTAATTAATGTATCAGGATTTTGACCCAGGCTGCATGTTGTAGTCCTGCGGTTCTAGATACTCACATTATATTTATGTACGAGGTGTTCAGTTAGTTGTCTTGCAATTTACATACAGGCAGTATTTTTATGAAAATGATTAAGTAATCAAGTTGGTTAAGTTAATGACGTCATAATTGAATTAAAGAAAAAGTTATTCCGCATTTTAATTAAGCGTGGCTTAATACGATAGTGTGTTAACAATCCGGGTTAACACGGGCTGTTACATTTTATGGTATCAGAGCACTTTCTAGGGAAAAGCCTGTATGTATTGCAATAACTTAGGATGAGTCGTTGCGTGTCTACTTTGTGTTCTCTCTGACTGGTGTGTGTAATGATAATGCATATGTGACCACATGGCGTGGGCCTGATCAACTCATTCTTTGTGTAACTTGTGCAGAGTCATGGTGCCACCAAGGAGGAACACGAGTACGAGTGAGGATCAGACGGATCCTGTCCTGGCTGCATTAGCTGAGATGCAGGCGGCCCGACTAGCCGACCAGGAAGCCACGAGGCTGGCGAACCGGGCGATGCTGGACGCAATTCGAGATGCGAACCGGCAAACCACGGCAGAGGTTCTGGAGGAGAACCGGATGGCCAACATGACTATGATGAGGGTCATGTTGGAGGAGTTGAGGGCTGGTCCTGCTGCTGGCCAGGGTCCTCCACCACCTCCACCACCGCCACCGCCTCCACCTCCGCCTAGTCAACAGGAGGACACCCAGAGCCAGATGGGTGAGGGTAGTCACTTGACGGGGGCTATGCAGACTATCCCCGTTCTTGCTGAGGATCGTGACGAGATCGATCGCCGGCTGAATGCTTTCCGCAAGCATAGGCCACCTACCTTCGACGGATCTTATGATCCCATTGCTGCTGCCAGATGGCTACAGGCGCTGGACAAGATTTTCCGGATCATGCAGTGCACCGATCCGCAGAAGCTGCTGTTCGCCACGTACATGCTGGAGGGCGAGGCCCATGAGTGGTGGACCAACCTTTCTCAGGTCTACGAGATGCAGCGTCATGTGATGACGTGGCCATTCTTCGAGGAGAGCTTCCTGGGTCAGTACTTCCCTTATGACTCACAGGAGAGGAAGCAGGGAGAGTTTGACCGGTTGGTTCAGGGCTCGTTGTCTGTCGACGAGTACCTGGCCAAGTTTAATGAGCTGGTGAAGTTTTCACACTTCAGGATGGCGAGGCCTACTCCTACATTCTTGGCTGCTAAGTTCCGCAGGGGACTTAATGAGGATATTGCTGGTTACTTAGCTGGGTCTGCATCCAGAGATTTTGGGACACTGGTCCAGCAGTGTCGTGATATTGAGGACTTCTACAGCACGAGTAAGGCCAAGAAGGCCAAGTTGGAGGTACCACAGAGTACCGGCGGTTCCACTCCCTGGAAGAGTAAAAATTTTGCGAACAAAGGCAAGGGCAAGCAGATGGCGGCTAAGCAAACGCCAAATCAGTTTAGAAAGACTGCTACTCCGGGGAACGCCGCTAGACCTCCTGCTCCCAGATGTTCTGGATGCGGGAAGTCACATTTTGGGCCGTGTTCTACCGGGCAGCTGATATGCTTCCAGTGTGGCAAGGAGGGCCACTATTCCAGAGATTGCCCGACGGCGAGAGTTGCTGCAGTGCAGGCTGTGCCATTGCAGATGGTTCCTACCGGGGCACCAGCAGTGCCACCTACTACGGGGCGTGTGTATACGTTGGATCGTCAGCAGTCGGACAGAGCTCCGAACCTGGTCAGAGGTACTGTTACCATTGGTGGTTCAGCTGTTGATGTGTTATTTGATTCAGGGGTAACACACTCTTTTGTTGCTACCCCTATTGCTGTGGGGCTTGAGTTGCCCAGTGATGTGCTTTCTCCACCGATGCGGGTTACCACCGCCACCGGAGAAAAATGTTTGACCTCCACTGTTCATCGCGATGTAGCGTTTCAGTGGGATGGCCATGACTTCTTGGTAGATCTGATAGGATTACCGATGGCCAACCTTCAAATTATTCTGGGCATGGATTGGTTGTCCAGAAACTGTGCAATGATTGACTGTTGTGCCAAGAAAGTGGTGATGTCTCCGGGTGGGTCCACAGCCAGTTCCTCACCGTTCATTTCAGTCCTGCAGGCGAGGAGGGCCTTGAGAGCAGGGGCATTTGGCTATGTCATGTTGGGAGGTTTGGTGAGTGGGACACAGGAGGATCTCACTGGCATTCCTGTGGTGAAGGAGTTCCTCGAGGTGTTTCCTGAGGAGATTCCTGAGTTTCCACCACAGAGGGAGATAGAGTTCTCCATTGACTTATTGCCTGGTGTGGGGCCTATATCGTTGGCTCCATACCGGATGTCGCCACCAGAGTTGGCGGAGCTGAAGAAGCACATAGAGGAGCTTTCAGCAAAAGATTTTATTCGGCCGAGTGTGTCTCCCTGGGGAGCACCGGTCATATTTGTGAAAAAGAAAGATGGGACCATGCGGTTGTGCACCGAATACAGACAGTTGAACAAGGTGACAATCAAGAACAAGTACCCTCTTCCACGCATTGACGATTTGCTGGATCAGCTCAGGGGTGCTTGTGTGTATTCCAAGATTGATCTCCGGTCCGGCTATCATCAGATACGGGTAAAGCCGGAGGATGTCCCAAAGACTGCGTTTCGCTCGAGGTACGGGCACTACGAGTACTTGGTGATCCCGTTTGGACTCACCAATGCACCTGCAGTGTTCATGGACTACATGAACAGGATTTTCCAGCCGTACCTGGATCAGTTTGTGATTGTCTTCATTGACGACATTTTGATCTACTCCAAGACGGAGGAGGAGCATACCGAGCACTTGAAGATTGTGTTGCAAGTGCTGAAAGAGAAAAAGCTCTATGCGAAGCCGTCAAAATGCGAGTTTTGGCTCAAGGCGGTGAAATTTCTGGGTCATGTGATTTCTGCTAATGGAGTTGCAGTTGATCCTAACAAGATCGAGGCCGTGATGGATTGGGAGAGGCCCAAGACGGTTACAGAAGTGAGAAGCTTCTTGGGTTTGGCCGGGTACTATCGGAGGTTCATAGAAGGATTCTCCAAGATGGTGCTACCGATGACTCGTCTTACCCGAAAGGAGACTCCATTCGTGTGGACACATGAGTGTGAGGAATGTTTCCAGGAGTTGAAGGAGAGACTGACTACTGCTCCAGTGTTAGTTCTTCCCGATCCTGCGGAACAATTCGAGTTGTACTGCGATGCCTCTGGTAAAGGGCTTGGCTGTGTGCTGATGCAGAAAGGGAAAGCGGTTGCTTACGCTTCAAGACAGTTGAAACCTCATGAGGAGAACTACCCGACTCACGACTTGGAGTTGGCAGCCATTGTTTTTGCTTTCAAGATTGGGAGGCATTACCTGTTTGGCATGAAGTTTGCTGTATTCAGTGATCACAAGAGCCTGAAGTATCTGTTCGACCAGAAGGAGTTGAACATGAGACAGCGTAGATGGATGGGGTTCTTGAAAGACTACGACTTTGAGTTAAGGTACCATCCTGGCAAGGCCAATGTGGTAGCCGATGCCTTGAGTCGGAAATCCGTGAGCTTATCCAGTTTAATGATGAACGACTACGAGGTGATCGAGAAGTTCAGAGACTTGAGAGTGAACTCTTTGTTTGGGGGTGCACTGCTTGAGTTAGAAACAGCAGAAGTGATTAATGAGCTGATGGAAAAGATCAAAGAGGCGCAAGTGCAAAGAGAGTGCCTTGATTACGTAAAGAACCAGGACGGTGTGTCTTGGAACGAGGATGGATTGCTGCTGTTCCAGAAGAGGATTGTTATTCCTCGAGGGCCATTGACCGAAGAGGTTATGGCAGAGGCTCATAAGGGCCGGTTTACTATTCACCCTGGTGCTACAAAAATGTACCAGGACTTAAAGAGGAATTTTTGGTGGCCGGGCATGAAGAAGGACATAGCGGTCTACGTGTCCAAGTGCCTTATTTGTCAGAAGGTGAAGATTGAGCACCAGAAACCGTCTGGTAAACTTCAACCTCTAGAGATTCCACAGTGGAAGTGGGAGAGTATTTCCATGGACTTCGTGGTGGGATTGCCTAAAACTCAGGCTGGTTGTGACTCTATCTGGGTCATAGTGGACAGATTGACCAAGTCTGCCCATTTTCTTCCAGTGAAGGTGAGCTTCACTACAGAGCAGTTGGCCAAACTATATGTCCGCGAGATTGTGAGGCTTCACGGGGTGCCCGAGAGTATCATCAGTGATAGGGACCCGAAGTTCACATCTCGGTTCTGGGAGGCGCTGCAGGAGGCTTTTGGTACGCAGTTGAGATTGAGTACCGCCTATCACCCTCAGACTGACGGACAGACTGAGCGGACCATCCAGACATTGGAGGACATGCTGAGAGCTTGCACGTTGGAGCAGGGTTCTGCATGGGATAGGTACCTTCCGTTGGTTGAATTTTCATACAACAACAGTTTTCATGCTAGTCTGGGCATGGCACCCTACGAGGCGCTGTATGGTAGGAGGTGTCGGACTCCTACTTGCTGGTCTGAGGTTGGAGATAAAGAGCTTTTCGGCTTGGACTTTGTCCAAGATACTACCCTACAGATCCAGATGATCAGGGAAAAGCTGAAACAGGCGCAGAATCGTCAGAAAAGCTACTATGATGTCAAGCATCGACCTCTGGAGTTCAGTGAGGGTGAGCACGTGTTTGTGAAACTTTCACCTGTCACCGGTGTTGGACGGGCACTCGGCGTGAGGAAGTTGAGCCCGCGATTCATTGGGCCCTACCAGATCCTTGGTAGAGTAGGACCAGTTGCCTATCGACTCGCCTTACCTCCGAACCTCGCCAACATCCACGACGTGTTTCACGTGTCTCAGCTTCGAAAGTACATAGCAAACCCTTCGCACGTGGTGCAACCGGATGATGTGGAGGTTCGGGAGAACCTAAAGACTCCCGTCGGACCACTCAAGATTCTCGATCGAGGCGAGAAACAGCTTAGGAGCAAGATCATTCCGATGGTCAAGGTGCAGTGGACTGGGCGTAGTCCTGAGGAGTGTACCTGGGAGCGAGAGGACGAGCTTCTCCGACAGTATCCCGACTTTCGAGACAGGTATGTTTCTGATTTGAGGACAAAATCCTTAAAAAGGTGGGGTGAATGTAAGAACCCGCACCGTTAATTAAGGTAATTAGTGAATTAATTATGTTAATTAGGAAATAATTCCATAATTGATCCTAATAATTATTAATGGGCTTAGATAATTATATTGAGCGAGTAAAAATGCTGAAAGTCGCTTTTCGGAAGAAAAGCGCAGATACCGGTTCTGCTACTCGGTATAAATGCGTACCGAAAAAGTATCCCGGAAAATTATAACGAATGCATGATAATTACTAGAATATTATGTAGGACTTGTAAAACAAGTTTCAAGTCAAAACGATGTAATCTGATGCCAGAACTGATACTGGCTATGGAAAAGCGCGTACCGGAAAGGTGCTCCGAAAAATAAAATAAAAATATGACAAATCTTAGAAAAATGCGTAGGTCTAGAATCCGAAGTTTGGGATCAAGATCTTTTACTTTGCGATTAAGGCTAATACTGCGCGATTAGTGACTTTGCCTATATATAGGCACACTAAGGCACAAAACCCTAGGTGCCTCATTTTTCCTACGTGACTGCTGCTGCCACCTTTCTTTCTTCTTCTTCTTCTTCTTCCTCTTCTCCTTCTTCTTCTCTTCTCCTTCCTTCTTCTTTCCTTTGCCAAGTGATCACCTTTCATGCTTGTTTTGACATTTGTGAAGGTGAGAGTTAATCTTGGGGCTGCATTGTGGCCATCATTCTGAGTTGAGAGGTAGTTAGTGAGCATGAGTTTGAAGCTTTAATAATGGCTACTTTGTGGTAGTCATTGTGAGCTTCAAAGTGCCTTCTTGTGGTGCAAGAACCCACCTTGAAGTGCCATTTTCGTGCTCCTACTTAGGCTGAGTGTGAGGAACCTTGGGAGAGCTCCAAGAGCACACCTTGCCTCTGTTTTGGACTTTGGTAAGTTACCTCACCATGATCATGAGTTTATTTTGCTTAAAGTTGGTGTCTTGGCATGTAAAAGTTAAAATGAAGTAACCAACACCTAAATGAACTTGTATATGCTTAAAGATGCATGCTTTAACGTGTACATGTGTTAAAAGTTGGATCTTTGGGATGGATATTCACGAAATGCAGAAACTGCATTCTGTCGTGAGATATCCGGATATTTGTCGAACAGATATCCGGATATCAGTATCCGGATATGGTATCCGGATATTGATATCCGGATATGGGATCTGGGTATCCGGATATGACATATCCGGATATGTCCAGTGTGATATCCGGATATGGCATATCCGGATATGCCCCTTCTGATATCCGGATATCCTGGGTTCTGCGCAGACAGTAGCTTTACCGTATGAACAGTAAGCTATGGGGTGTGTGTGGACCCTAGTTTAAGGAAGTTGAACTTCTGTAATAAAGGAACTAAGTCAGAATCACATGATTAAGGGCTTATGGCTTTGTTGGAAGCCTTAAGACGTAAAACGTAAAGGAAAGGCGTAGTCTTTAAGTTGTATACTTGTGATGCATGATTATTAATGTATTATTGGTCCATATCAGATTGTGATACTGCTGTTTGTGGACTAGTGAGTGGTTGGACTCTTGGCTTGGATAGCTAGCTTGCAAGGTAAGCTTTCGTGTCCTCGGTTTAGCCATTTTGATGTTCCACCATGTCCCATGGGGATGGGTTTATGCATGCTGTGTTACATGCTTTGATTATTTTGGAAATGCTGTTGAGCTGTTTATATGTAATGAGCTATTATGATATGCATGTGGTGTCCACCTAGACGGCAATCCTGAGTATGTAGTACATACAAGATGGAGAAGCATCTGGGTGAGGTGCAGGTAGTATCCATGTACTCATGTAGGCATAGACGTATTCCTACATTTCTCTGGCCAGTAGATTTGAAAGCACACATGACATGAATAATTGCTGCATCGCATGATTTGGAACTTATATTGTAAATACTGTCTTTAGAACTTATATTACACATGTAAGTGAGCTTGGGGTGGAGACTCCTTGAGGACCCCTTGTCTTACTGAGATTTCTTGTTAGAGATCTCACCCCACGTTTGGGGACGCTTATTTCAGGATCAGGTAATGTTGAGGGCTCAGGTGGCAGGAGGCCAGAGCTGAGTTGATATTGATATGCTGTTCTGCTGGATTGACTGCTGTTATGTTATGTTCCTGTTTTATTTATATTATTATGTTGAGACTGTTGTTTGGGCATTGTTGCCTTATTTGGTGAGCATGGGGTTTGTCCATGCCACGTGATTGTATTGTCTTTTAATTCGCTGTTGTAATTAATGTATCAGGATTTTGACCCAGGCTGCATGTTGTAGTCTTGCGGTTCTAGATACTCACATTATATTTATGTACGAGGTGTTCAGTTAGTTGTCTTGCAATTTACATACAGGCAGTATTTTTATGAAAATGATTAAGTAATCAAGTTGGTTAAGTTAATGACGTCATAATTGAATTAAAGAAAAAGTTATTCCGCATTTTAATTAAGCGTGGCTTAATACGATAGTGTGTTAACAATCCGGGTTAACACGGGCTGTTACAGTGAGCTTCACTACAGAGCAGTTGGCCAAGCTATATGTCCGCGAGATCGTGAGGCTTCACGGGGTGCCCGAGAGTATCATCAGTGATAGGGACCCGAAGTTCACATCTCGGTTCTGGGAGGCGCTGCAGGAGGCTTTTGGTACGCAGTTGAGATTGAGTACCGCCTATCACCCTCAGACTGACGGACAGACTGAGCGGACCATCCAGACATTGGAGGACATGTTGAGAGCTTGCACGTTGGAGCAGGGTTCTGCATGGGATAGGTACCTTCCGTTGGTTGAATTCTCATACAACAACAGTTTTCATGCTAGTCTGGGCATGGCACCCTACGAGGCGCTGTATGGTAGGAGGTGTCGGACTCCTACCTGCTGGTCTGAGGTTGGAGATAAAGAGCTTTTCGGCTTGGACTTTGTCCAAGATACTACCCTACAGATCCAGATGATCAGGGAAAAGTTGAAGCAGGCGCAGAATCGTCAGAAAAGCTACTATGATGTCAAGCATCGTCCACTGGAGTTCAGTGAGGGTGAGCACGTGTTTGTGAAACTTTCACCTATCACCGGTGTTGGACGGGCACTTGGCGTGAGGAAGTTGAGCCCGCGATTCATTGGGCCCTACCAGATCCTTGGTAGAGTAGGACCAGTTGCCTATCGACTCGCCTTACCTCCGAACCTAGCCAACATCCACGACGTGTTTCACGTGTCTCAACTTCGAAAGTACATAGCAGATCCTTCCCACGTGGTGCAGCCGGATGATGTGGAGGTTCGGGAGAACCTAAAGACTCCCGTCGGACCACTCAAGATTCTCGATCGAGGCGAGAAACAGCTTCGAAGCAAGATCATTCCGATGGTCAAGGTGCAGTGGACTGGGCGTAGTCCCGAGGAGTTTACCTGGGAGCGAGAGGATGAGCTTCTCCGACAGTATCCCGATTTTCGAGACAGGTATGTTTCTGATTTTGAGGACAAAATCCTTAAAAAGGTGGGGTGAATGTAAGAACCCGCACCGCTAATTAAGGTAATTAGTGAATTAATTATGATAATTAGGAAATAATTCCATAATTGACCCTAATAATTATTAATGGGCTTAGATAATTATATTGAGTGAGTAAAAATGCTGAAAGTCGCTTTTCGGAAGAAAAGCGCGGATACCGGTTCTGCTACTCGGTATAAATGCGTACCGGAAAAGTATCCCGGAAAATTATAACGAATGCATGATAATTACTAGAATATTATGTAGGACTTGTAAAACAAGTTTCAAGTCAAAATGACGTAATCTGATGCCAGAACTGATACTGGCTATGGAAAAGCGCGTACCGGAAAGGTGCTCCGAAAAATAAAATAAAAATATGACAAATCTTAGAAAAATGTGTAGGTCCAGAATCCGAAGTTTGAGATCAAGATCTTTTACTTTGCTATTAAGGCTAATACTGCGCGTGTGTGGCCTTGTGCCTATAAATAGACCCTCTTGGCACAAAACCCTAGACATTCTAAACTTTCCTACGTAGAGTGGCTGCTGCCTTGTGAGGGAAAACACTGTTCATGGCTTCTCTTCTTCTTTCTTGAGGTTGAAGCCATTCCCTTCACACTCTCCTTCTTGTAAACACTTGTGAGTGGCTTTGGGAGTGTGAGAAGTGGTATTTCCTGAGTGTTGAGCTGCTGGTTGAGAGGTTTGTGGTTCTGAGTTTGAGAGTTGGAAGGAGAGCCTTCTTGTTCTTGAGTTGTGAAGCCTCAAGGAGCTTCCTTTGTGTTGAAAGGGGCAAGCTTTACACCATTTTCGTACACCTTGGTGTGGCCTGAGTTGAGGAGCTTGTGGAGAGCTCCAAGAGCTTCATACCTCTGTCCATTTCTGCCTTAAGCCTTGGGGTAAGTTATCTCACCATGATCATGAGTTTATCTTGCTTAAAGGTGGTGTCTTGACATGTAAAAGATTAAAATGAAGTAACCAACGCCTAAATGAACTTGTTTATGCTTAAAGATGCATGCTTTAATGTGTACATATGTTAAAAGTTGGATCTTTGGGATGGATATTCACGAAATGCAGAAACTGCATTCTGTCGTGAGATATCCGGATATTTGTCGAACAGATATCCGGATATCAGTATCCGGATATGGTATCCGGATATGGGATCTGGGTATCCGGATATGACATATCCGGATGTGTCCAGTGTGATATCCGGATATGGCATATCCGGATATTCCCCTTCTGATATCCGGATATCCTGGGTTCTGCGCAGACAGTAGCTTCACTGTATGAACAGTAAGCTATGGGGTGTGTGTGGACCCTAGTTTAAGGAAGTTGGACTCCTATAATAAATGGACTAAGTCAGAATCATAAGATTAAGGGCTTATGGCTTTGTTGGAAGCCTTAAGACGTAAAGCGTAAAGGAAAAGCGTAACCTTTAAGTTGTATGCTTGTGATGCATTTATATTGACTTGTTAATGGTCCATATCAGATTGTGATACTGCTGTTTGTGGACTAGTGAGTGGTTGGACTCTTGGCTTGGATAGCTAGCTTGCAAGGTAAGCTTTCGTGTCCTCGGTTTAGCCATTTTGATGTTCCACCATGTCCCATGGGGATAGGTTTATGCATGCTGTGTTACATGCTTTGATTATTTTGGAAATGTTGTTGAGCTATTTATATGCAATGAGCTTTTTATGATGCATGTGGTGTCCACCTAGACGGCAATCCTGAGTATGTAGTACATACAAGATGGAGAAGCATGTGGGTGAGGTGCAGGTAGTATCCATGTACTCATGTAGGCATAGACGTATTCCTACATTTCTCTGGCCAGTAGATTTTGAAAGCACACATGACATGATTAATTGCTGCATCGCATGATTTTAGAACTTATACTGTAATACTGTTTTTGGAACTTATATTACACATGTAAGTGAGCTTGGGGTGGAGACTCCTTGAGGACCCCTTGTCTTACTGAGATTTCTTGTTAGAGATCTCACCCCACGTTTGGGGACGCTTATTTCAGGGTTAGGTAATGTTGAGGGCTCAGGTGGCAGGAGCCAGAGTTGAGCTGATATTCTGATATGCTGTCTTGCTGGAATTGCTGTTATGTTTTCCGCTTTTATTATGCTGTTTATGTTGAGACTATTTGTGGGCATTGTTGCCTTATTTGGTGAGCATGGGGTTTGTCCATGCCACATGATTGTTATCGTCTTTTTATGTTAATGTTGTAATTAAAGTATCAGGATGTTGACCCAGGCTACCTGTGTAGTCCTGCGGCTTTAGATACTCACTTATTATATTTATGTACGAGGTATTCAGTTAGTTGTCTTGCAATTTACATACAGGCAGTATTTTTATGAAAATGATTAAGTAATCAAGTTGGTTAAGTTAATGACGTCATAATTGAATTAAAGAAAAAGTTATTCCGCATTTTAATTAAGCGTGGCTTAATACGATAGTGTGTTAACAATCCGGGTTAACACGGGCTGTTACATTATGAGGCTCAAACAAGCTCAAAAGCAATAGTATGCCAGGTTTTTAGATGTATTTAAAAGGTTGTAAATTAATATTCTTTTCGTTAAAACTTTAGCTAATATGCCTTATTATGCTAAGTTTGTGAAGAATTTATTGTCTATAAAGCATAAGTTTCAGGAATTTAGGATAGTGGCTCTCATAGAGGAGCGTAGCGCCATTATTCATAAAAAATTCCTCCAAAGCTTAGAGATTCTGGGAGTTTCAACACTCCAATTGCGATAGACAACATCAATGTTGGCCAGGCATTGTGTGATCTCAGAGCAAGCATTAATTTGATGCCATTGTCTGTCATGAAAGCTTTGGGAATCCAAGAATTGAAGCCTACCATGATCTCACTACAACTTGCAAATCGATCTTTGAAGAGGCCAGACAAAGTCATTGAAGACGTTCTTGTTAAAGTCGACAAGTTCATCTTCCTTACTGATTTCATACTTTCCTTGCTCCACATCAACTAAAGCTCCGGCCGTAGCTAGGAAAAATCTTCCCAATAGAAGAGGCATGTCACCTTCTTCAAACTTATGATCTCCACACGAGATTCAATAACTCATTTTTTTAAAGGGATTAATATTTCTTATATTATATGAGATAAATTTTATCTCCTACATACATATAAGAAGTGAATAAGGCCCATGTGAGGAGAAGAGTGAGAAAGATAAAATATGGGTCCCACGCACTTTTTTGTGTAAGGTAAACTTATCTCCATGAGAAATAATAAATTATTTTTTAAAAAAAAAAAACACACATTTGATTATTTTTTGTCTACCTGCCTTTCTTTATCCAAAACATTTAAAAATAATGTGGAGATTAACTCGAATTTTTTGTGCAATCGCTTGTGAATTGAGACAGTGAAAATTCACTAAAATAGTTTCGTTAGCAGAAATGTATGTATCAGTACATTCAGAAATGACACCAATCGATACATAAACAAAATGCCATTGATCATTATAAGCTTCTACGTACTATACTGAGGATCCCACCATGGGAGTATCCATGAATATAATACCAATCATGAAGGTGGAAGAACCAAAAGGAAAAAAAGAAGTTTATTCTAGGTTGTCTTGACGGGTTCAATTGAATGTTTTATGGGATTTATTAATCTCCTTTAATAGAAGATATCTTATCTCATGCATAGAAAAAAATTATGTGGGTCCCACCATTTTTTAAAAAAAAAGAAAAAGAATGACACAATTTCCATGCCTCACTAGCATAAGATAATTGTCTTCTATAAAAGCAAACAATTTAAACCCATCTTTTATTGGTGATTGGCACAGAGAGTGTCTATTCCAAAGAAACAAAAGCAGGATTATTATTTTCCTTCTCTCCTGTTAATTCAAATGATAAATTTTTATTGGTCAGATGCAGAAGAAAATTAACAAGAGGTTTTGCTCTATTTGTGTGTGTGTAAGAGAGTGTGATGAAAAGAATATAGTAAAATATTGCTAGATATATAACTCACTAGGATAAACGAGGATAAATCTGAAATTAATGTTTCCATTTTTTGTTTCCCTTCTTTTTCCTCTTTA
>JAVKPL010013573.1:0-78451 GCA_032173675.1 Gastrolobium villosum | reverse complement strand
TGATGTTATGTTGCCCTGTACTTGGTTAGATTTTAGGTATTGTTACCATTTTGATTGAACTGTTTAAAAACAAAAAAAATAAAAAAAAGTGGCTCGTGACTTTGGCGCCTTGCAGTTTGGACCCCCCAGATTTGATAAATTAAAATATTATCTAAAATATTGGCCTAAGTTTATTAATTGTATCTTTAGTTGATTATCAAATTTTTGCTCGGAGCGTGAGGTAATTTTATAAGCCTTGTGTAAAAGGACAACCCACGTTTATGAAATTTTACAACTCATCTTTCAGTAAATATGCTACTCTGGTGTTCATCACAACTTTTCAGAAATCATGTTTTTTTATTTCTGTTCATGTGAACAGAAATAGATATAAAACTCGTTTGATAAAATTGAAATTGATGCGGAACAAAAAAAATAATAAAAAAATTATACTTTTTTATTCTCGGGCACAAAATTAGAAACACTTTTCTCTCTCAATTGCATCACAACTTTTCAGAAATCATGTATTTATGTTCCTTGAACAGAAATGGATATAAAACTCGTTTGATAAAATTGATTTATTTTTTTATTCCTAGGATGAACCGGTTTAATTTTTGTGATGCGGAACAAAAAAAGGAATAAAAAAATTATACTTTTTTATTCTCGGGCACAAAATTAGAAACACTTTTCTCTCTCAATTGCTCTCCACCGCTATCATCATCACCACTGCCACCCTCATCGCGACACGACCATTGCCACCATTGTCGTACCACCACCATCATTACCACCACCACCACCATCACCACTACCACTACCACCATCATTGTAGCCACTGCCATCACCGCCACTACTACCACCATCGTTGCCGCCACCACTAGACCGCCATCATGTCATCACCATCATCATCCTCGCAGAGACTGTTGTCACCACCGCCACCAATTTTGATAGGGCCAAATTACAAATTATAGCCCCAGCCAAATTACAATTTTAGACTGGGACAAATTATAATTAATTATATAACCCGATTGACCCTGGTTCTATGCACAATCGATCTAATAGACTGTTCGGACCTATTTTTAGTCTCCCTCCATTACCTATTTTAAAAATGTGAAATTGAGGCTCAGTTTGAATACTGTTTCTAAAAACAGTTTTTGGTAACATTTCCGAAAAACCTATTTTCCTAGTACATTTTTTTTTGGTATAACCCGGAGGTATCCCCATTCAACCTCCTCCGGTCACCTTGCCCTCGGGGTACAGCCCTGTAGGCCTTGCATTGAGCTTCTCGGGGTACAGCCCCCCCCCCCCCAATGTAGGCTAGCCCCTCATTGGAACAACGACTGCATTGAGCTTCGCTACCGGAGGAAGGATGAGACTAATCCCCCAATCGAGAATAGGCCACTTTCCTCCTCTGGTCCCCAAAGAATTTGCTTGAGGCAGGGTTTGAACCCCTGACTCAAGCAAACTCTTGGGAGCTCAGTTGCCAACTGAGCTACCCTTGGGGGTTATGCATACATTATTAAGCAATTATAAAATATTAATTACCTATTTACAAATTGTTAACTATAATATTATTAATTATTTATCCAATTTATTTAACCATTTACAAGAAATCAGACAATTTTATATTGACTATTTATAACTAAATTAATCATACTTTATATCACATTACCTTAGATATGAAAATTCCTAATGCCACATTTGATGTATTATACGAAATATGAATGGAATCCAAATTAAATGAAATAACATTCCCAATCCGGATCACTAGTACAAAGTGGCCTTTGAAATAGTTGAATTATTTGGTACAAAAATTTAATAAAAAATGGAATTAAAAAAAATGGTATCCAAATTGAATTACCAATTTACCATTGCCCAGAGCAACCATTACATAATGAATTTTCATTTGATTGGCGGAAAAACAACCCATGGATAAGAGGGGAAGCACTAAAAGGAGCCAACAACAAAGCACGGACACGCAAGATTTAAAAAAAATTGTGTGTCAGACACGTGTCCGACACGGATACGCTCGGACACACGTCCGACACTCAATCAACATTTGGGGACACGCAGTCAATTCTCTGACACGTTCCGACACGCGGTCAATATTTGGGGACACGCGGTCAACCTTTGGGGGACACTCTCAGATACGATTTTTTTTTAAATCTTAATTTTTTTTTGTTAACTAAATATTAAATTTATAATTTATAAATTAATTTTTTTTCTGTTATGATATTTGACATTAAAAATTAACAAAGAACGAAAAATTATTTATTTTATATTTATGATATAAAATTTAAATATTTGATTGGTTATATGACTTATTATGGACTCTTATATGTATTAAATTTAAATTATATATATATATTAAAAATTTTATTTAATATCAAAATGTGTCCCAACGTGTCCAAATATGACAGTTTTTAAAATTAACTTGTCGGTGTGTCGTGTCGTATCGTGTCCCGTGTCCCGTGTCCTGTGTCCGTGTCCGTGTCCGTGCATCATAGGCAGCCAAGCAGAATCTATATATTAGCAGATAGTGATAGGCAAAATAATTAATTTATTGTTTTTTAATAAAAAATTACGAAAAAATAGTCGTTTTGAAATTAATTACGAAAATATAGCAGTCAAACACGTCCTACGGGGGGCGTGACCGGTTGGAGAGAGACACGCCCAAATTTGGGCGTGACCGAGGAGAGAGACACGCCCATTTGGGGCGTGTTTCACCATGTGCTGCCACGTGGCACAAAAGTCAACAGATTGACCATGAAAATTTGGAAGTCCATAACTTTTGACTCGGGTATCCGAATTAGGTAATATTTTTTTTGATTCCACGTAACTTTTCGAGATCTACGTAATGACATCTCATTTGACATATTTTGTCTCTCACAAGAAATTTTTTTTTACAACAATGATACCATAAGAACGTTTAAACCCAAATTAATAAACAGAAAACCACTATTATGATTAGAAACATTCATAGTAAAGATCCGACGGTGTAAACATTTGGGCATGACCGAGGAGAGAGACACGCCCCCATTGGGGCGTGTTTCACCAGGTGCTGCCACGTGACACAAAAGTCAACAGTTTGATCGTAAAACTTTGAAAATCCATAACTTTTGACTCGGTTGTCCGAATTAGGTAATATTTTTTTTGATTCCACGTAACTTTTCGAGATCTACGTAATGATATCTCATTTGACATATTTTTTCTCTCACAAAAAAAAAATTGTTTACAACAATGATACCATAAGAACGTTTAAACTCAAATTAATAATCAGAAAATCACTGTTATGATTAGAAACATTCATAATAAAGATCCTTATTAAAAAGTTAAGTGAGTGCTTTTCGTTTTATTTTGATTTTTAAGTTTTTGTTCGTGATTATAAAGTTATGTCATTTTAAATAAAACTATGTCGTTTTGATATGATTTTTAAGTTTTTGTTCGTGATTATAAAGTTATGTCATTTTAAATAAAACTATGTCATTTTGATATATTTTTACCAAAATCATAAGGATCTTTATTATGAATGTTTATAATCATAACAATGATTTTCTGATTATTAATTTGAGTTTAAACGTTCTTATGGTATCATTATTATAAATTCAATTTTTTTGTGAGAGACAAAATATGTCAAATGAGGTGTCATTACGTAGATCTCAAAAAGTTATGTGGAATAAAAAAAACATTACCTAATTCGGACACCCGAGTCAAAAGTTATGGACTTTTAAAGTTTTACGGTCAAACTGTTGACTTTTGTGCCACGTGGCAGCACCCGGTGAAACACGCCCCAAATGGGGCGTGTCTCTCTCCTCGGTCATGCCCAAATTTGGGCGTGTCTCTCTCCAACCAGTCACGCCCCCGTAGGGCGTGTTTGACTGCTATATTTTCGTAATTAATTTCAAAACGACTATTCTTTCGTAATTTTTTATTTAAAAAGTAATAAATTAATTTTTTTGCCCTGGTTGAGAATGAAATTGGTGTCGACAACCAGAAGAGTTGAAGCAAAAGCATTGAGGCAAGCAACAGAAGAATCGCATACGGTGCAAAACGGAGCACCGCAATATATATCGACCCGCAGGTAATGCTCCTTCCTTTGCTGCTCCAACACATAGACAAAAAAAATTATTATTAAAAAAAAATAAGTGGGATGAACAAAAGTTAGGATTTGAGAGAAAGAAGAACACACCCTAAAAATCCTGCCACTTCTACTTTTCTTGGCATAGAAATTGTTGTGTCGCATCTTCTTCTTCGACAGATATGGTTCTTTGATGGAGCGTGACTTAGAAAGAATAGAAGAACTTGCATCTTCCTCCATTGAACTGCTGAAAAGAAAAAATAAGAAAAAGCAAAACAAATAAGAATATTTAAGGAAAAAGTTGCAAAACTATAATGTCAATAGAATTCATAAGTTGAACAGTAGGAACTGTAGCGCAGTTGCTGAAATTCTTCAAAATAAAGTAGAAACTGACATAAGAGAGAACATGACAATCAAACGACGAATTGAAACAAGAACCTAAGGAAATGAAAACTAAAAAATTTAAATACATTGCAAAGAATGAAGTAACGTAATAGAAAAATGAGAAAAGGAAGAGGGAGCACAAAGGGAAGAGGAAGAAAAACATTAGCAAGCCTCTTCAGTTCAGTCTCCATGTATTTCCAGTATGGATAACTCGGAGAAACAAAAGTTATTTTACTGATCAACACTCTGGTTACTTTAATTGGTTTCAAAGAGAAGAGAAGAAGAGCTACTCCCTTTGTTTGGGAGTTTGTACGGGAATTGAAAGAAAGGAATTCGAACTAAAAGGAATGAAAGAAAAATATAGGATATTTTTTTTCTTTGAAAGTTAAAATTTTCAAATTGGAAAAATTTTAATTGTAGGAAAAATAAAAAATGGAAAAGGTTATACTTAGTACATAATTTTCTTACTACTTGTTACTACCAAATTTTAACTGTTGATTTCCATCAATCTAACGGTTATAATTTATTGTAAATTAATAAATATGATCCCATAAATTACAACCGTTAGATTGACGGAAATCAACGATTAAGATTTAGTAGTAACAAGTAGTAAGAAAATTAGGTAGTAAGTATAACATTTCCCATAAAAATTCAGTGAGATTTTATGAAAATCCCAAAATCCATTCTGTAGGATTTTATGAAAATCCCAAAATCCTTCCCTTGTTTTTTTAGAGTAACAAATAAAAGGAAGGTATTAATAAAGGGTATAGTATGTGTCATTTAAAAGGATATAAGTTTGTGTCATTTTAAGAGAGAGAAAGAGAAAGTTGACAAAAAAAAATAAAGGCGTGGGTCTCACCTCTTTGTGGGAGTGAAAGGATATAAGTTGTGTCATTCATAAGGATAAATATTTTTCCCAATAATAAAATTATTTCCTTTTTCTTTTTATTAAAGCTAACTTCCAAACAAGTGCGCATGCAGCGGTTGCGGGAAAAACCGAACCGGATTTAACGGTGAACATCAGCGTTTCTCATGTACTAGAAGAGATAATTTTATGACTGGCACATGATTTCTTTTATGTTTTAATTTTCTCATGTTGCATGAGAATTGAATTCTCATGTTGGGACTCAACTAGTGGTGGGTCCCACATTTATTAAAAAAAAATTAAAAAATTGCATGCAAATCAAAGGATCATAACATGAGAATTGAATTATCATGCAACATAAGAAAATGTTTTTCCTTTCTTTTACTCTGTCTTCGTTTCAGTAGGGGAGACTAGAGTAATTGTTTGATGTAAAACCCGTTCAAAACCAATTTTGTAATTAGTTATGAATTGGTTTTATATTGAAACCAATTTTAATAAAAAAGTACATGCAAATGTTATAGCATCAAATTGAAGCTCATAAACAATTGTATCATCTATTTCAACTTCGAGCTTGCAATAATAAAAAAAAAAAGATATTTCAAGAGAACAAATTGTGTTCATAAGACAAAATTTCGAGAGCTTCCCATGATTTTGCAGTACAAGCCATCCGAGGCCAAAATATATATTGTTCTTTGCACCAAATTAGATTATGAGAATACATCAAAGGGAATTGTATTTCTCATATTGCATGAGATAATTTATCTATGTAACATAAAAAAAAGTGGATGAAGTTCATTTTTTTCTTTTTTTCTTAGTGGATCTTACTTACTTTTTTGCATATTGCATGAGAAAAATTATACATGAGAAAAATCAAACCCTATAATAAATAATGTTCTTTTCTTTTTTGTATTTTTCCCTCGCAAAGATGAGTAAAAATGTTGCGTTCATCATTATTTCTCCGCTTATTTACATATCTGCAACCGGATTGATATTTTTTTTTTTTTTAGAATGATTTGGTTTTGTCTTTCATTTGACTTGCTTTGGAGACACAGAAGTGGAGTTGCGCCTATGCATGGGTCAGGTTGGGTCAGGCTTTTATGCCGACTCGACCCAACTTGGTTTTTATAGGTCATGTATTTTAACCCGGCCCGCTTTAATTTGATCAAAGTCGGGTCTGACTTGGTTTGTAATTTTTTGAACTAGTTCAGAACTGGTTCGGATCTAACTTGAATTGGTTTCTGTAGTGGGTCTGACTTGGTTTCTGAAGTGGGTCAAATTCGACCTGACCCGTTTTTGACTTGATTTCGTCATAAAATTTCGTCGAAATTTCTACGTAACAAACGATGCAAAATTCGTCACAAAAATTTTTTTCGACGGAATACATTTTGTCGAAAAGCGACGGAATTTTTTCTCTAATAAAATTTTTTACAAAAATAAATTTTCTATCAAAATTTAGTTTCCGTCAAAAGTTTTGACGAAAATGTTTTCTCTAATAAATGTTTTAAACAAAAAAGAATTCCGTCAAAAATTTTGACGGAATATTTTTCGCTCAAAATTTCTATAAGAATGTGTTCTGACGAAAATTTCGACAGAAATTGTATTGAGGGAAATGTTTCATTTGAAACTTTCGACGAAATTTAGATTCTTTAAAGAATTTTTACGGAAAAAAAATTTTCCGTCAAATTTTTTATCGAAATATTTTCTGTCAAAAATATTTTTTAAGATTTTTGACAGAAATGTGATCCGTAGAAAATTTTGATGAAAAAGTTTTTTTATCAAAAAATTTGACGCAAATATTTAGTCGAAAATTTTCGATGGAAATGAGTTTCGCTAAGAATTTCGACGAATTTTTTTTTGTCAAAAAGTTTAACCAAAATGTTTCCATCAAAACTTTTGCCGAAATTTGAATTATGTAAAGAATTTTGATGAAATTTTTTTCCGTAAAAAAATTTCTATGCAAATATGATTCGTTGAAATTTTTGATGAATATGTTTTTTTCTGAAATATTTTGACGAAATTTAGATTCCGTTTAAAAAATTTGACAAAAAAAATTTTCCGTCAAATTTTTTTACAGAAATGTTTAGTCACAAATATTGATTAAAATATTTTTCGTCAAAAAATTTAACATGATTGTTTTAAGTTAAAACTTTTATTTTAATGTAATTGTGATTTTCTTTTCTTTTTTTCACAAAATTGGTATGGGTCAAATTTTGGGTCAATGGGTCATCATTAAAACAAGTCAGGTTTGAAACTGACCTAAATAAAAGTGAGTCAGTATTTAAACACAGTTCAAAAAAATAGGTATTTATGGGTCAAGTCAAGATCAGATCAAGTAAACCAGTTTTTTTGCACACCCCCTAAGTGGAGTTATGGAAAAAAATGATGTATTTTTCGCCTTCTCAATAATTAAATTTTATAATTATATATAAAATTAAAAGTTAAGAAAAATTTAAATCTTTTCATGTAAATATTTAAATAAATAATAAAATATATTTGGATTGAGCTTGGAGCAACGAGGTTTTGAAAAAACACGGAGGATTAAGTTTTGAAAGAACATCATTTAGTCTTCGCCCTCTCCCTTATCATTTCTTGGATTCTCCGTGAGGTCGCTGCTCCTCTCATGGAGTCCCTCTCATGTAAGTTTTTCTTTTTTCAAACCCTTCCTTTTTTTTATTTTTTAAAAACTTCTCTTGTGTTCTTCAATTGATTTGTTTTATCTTCTTTCTCAATCGGCAATTTCGCATGAAAATCTTTAAATTGTGTTTTTCCTCTCTGTTATGCCATATTTCTTTTTTTACTTGAGGTTTGAGATATATTGATTTATTCTTGAATTGGAGTGTTGTGTGTGACATTGCTTTTTTAATTTTTAAGGGTTATTTTTTTTCTAATTTTTAATTTTGGTATTTTACTTCTTTAATTTTTTATTTATTTTTGTATAATTCCTATGCACACATACATTGTTTCTTTTTATTTTATTTTATTTTATTTTATTTCACTGAGTTTAAGTTTTATTGCAATTTAATTATCAGTTTAAGCTATCTCGCGTGCTGCCTTCAAGCTGCGGTACTCACTACAACGCAAACCTTGCTCACCCATTTATTACTTACTCTTTTTCCATTTCGTTTCATTTCAATTATCAACTGCGGTTTTTTTTTCACTTTCTAGACACCCCAATAATTTTTTTGTTGAAAATGTAACTGTTGCCATGTTACATAAACATAATGAATGACACATAGAATCTCACTCAGTGGACTATACTTATGCTAAACAACATATGCTTTTAATAACGTACAAGTACAATATTACATGGTTCATTTTTATTTAT
The DNA here is from genome assembly GCA_032173675.1 of Gastrolobium villosum. Classification (NCBI taxonomy): domain Eukaryota; kingdom Viridiplantae; phylum Streptophyta; class Magnoliopsida; order Fabales; family Fabaceae; genus Gastrolobium; species Gastrolobium villosum. The sequence continues at coordinate 69,826 of JAVKPL010013573.1, read as the reverse complement.
TTTTTCATCTCATACTTACCATTTTGTTAATGCTCTTTACTGCATGTGATTGTAGGACTCGGTCTCTATAAGAAAGAAGTATGCCTCATACAACCCGGCCCATGACAGCAATATTGTTGTTTACTGCAGTAAATACAGTTTTGTGTGCGACCATTACTCCAGTCTATGATTTTGTTTGTTTTCTTCCGTACTGGGAAAGAAGGGTGAGACTTTTTCTCATTTGTTTTATTTAGAAAGAAAAAAAAAAACTATTTGGGGTTATCTATGATGCACACATATTATGTTCCTTAGATATCCAATGAAAGTTATGTGAGATTTTACTAGTTCTGTTAGAGCACTGTTGTTATTGCCCCAATTCATTAGTTGTTGAACTTGGTTATCTACTATGACAACTCAATTTCTTTTAAATCTTAAATTAAAATAAAACAGAAGAATACCAATCATCACTTAACCCACTTATGGTACTAGTGAATTATTTTGTCCTTGTTAATGGCTTTTGACCCTGAATTGACCTTAATAATATATTGGATGTAGTTTTGTGGCTTGTTTAAGTACTGGCTGAACAAAGGTAGATCAACTCAGATTTCTCCTTTCATTGTCCTCTATTTTGAAAATATTCATTAGGATCATCAAACTTACCTTTTTCGAAATCGTATCATAGTTCATAGTAAGCGTGAACCAATGCCATCTTAAATTTATAGTGATAGCTATGGCTGTTACCAGTATATGCAAAATTCAATGAAAATAAGTTGGTAACTGTAATAATTTATGCGTATGGTGGTAATAGTTTCCTTAACCTAGCTGTCGTTGCAATTTTTGCAAGACAAAAGTTGCTCTTTGAAATATTTTCCACCACAAATTGAATGTTTGTTAAATTTATAGCTGTAATGTACTTTCTCCAATATATCCTATGTATGATATGTATTCTTGTATTGGCTTTTTGGAAATGGGCAAAACCAATACATAGAGTTGATTCATATTTGATTCAAATATTTGGTGTTGACCTGCTGTAGCATTTTTTATCCTACACAGTGCTCGATGGGGATTAGTCTTCGGTTACGACTGGAGGATACCTTTGGATTTATTAAAAAAAAAGAAAAAAAAAAAGAATGAAGGACTTGGCAGATGTAAGTAGCTACCAGTTTTTGCTTTTGATTATAATGTCATTTTTTTTGTACTCACTGTTAATTTTTCTAAAAATGACAAAATGTCTGAAATATGTCTTCTTTGTTTGGTTTTTGCTTCATAAAGTCACAGAAATCGGTTCAGAGACATCAATGCCCAAAAGGGTCCTCGAGAGATTGGCTGTAAGTGATTCTTCAAAACACGTTTCTGCCAAAAAAAAGTGTTTTAAACCAAATTTATTTGTTAATGATGATTTAATTAAAGGATCAATATTAGTTAATGATCAATAATATAATTTACCTTAATAATTCCTAGCTATTAAATATAGCTGGTTGTCTTGTCTCTATAAAAAAGGCAATTCTAGTTGTGAAGGGTTGTCTCTACATTCCTTATAAGAAGGAAGTAAGCGAGAGAGATCTAATGAGAATTGAGCTCTATATAAATATCTCTACACTCTAGTCAAAACTGTTTTAGACCTTTTAACGTATCCTCTCTATTTCTCTGATGGGTTTATCTCTCTTGTTCTTCTGTGTACGTGAATATACATGTCGTCTACTTTGTGAAATTAGCACCTATCGAATTATTTTATTTGGAAACTTTTAACAAGTGATGTCAGGTACGTTTGTATGTTTTCTGTATGTATAATTTTGTCATATTCCACACGCATGCAGGGGTTGGTACAACTGATAGTGCTTTGGGTGAGGATGGTGTCTTGGACATAGATACAAGCATATCCCTTGAAACTACCTGGCATGCGATGGAAGAACTTGTTTCATTGGGCTTGGTTCGCAGCATAGGGATCAGGTGCAATTTAGTGCTGTAAACAATCTTTGCTATGCTCTAGTTGATGCTCTGGAAATCCTTTTTATGACTACAATTTATGTGATAGCTTGTATCTAGTCATTTGGAAATAGTAATATCAAGAATGAAGAAAGATAAAAAAAAACCAATCTTTTTAGCTTCATGAAGATTAGCATAGCTACCGTCTCTCATCAGTCATTATTCAAACATATTCCTACTCCTGCATGCAAGTTTATGTTATTTGGAGATGATTAAAGACTTACGGCCAAGTATCTTTGTATATGCATCATACCTCTGCGATTGGTCTCTCCAAGTCATTAAGCAATAAAATTATTGACTTCTATGATACATATTTAATAGATTATATATTACATAATTATTAAGCAATAAATTTATTTAATAAAATTTATGTTATAATCTACATATATAACATACTTCAGTTGATGCTCATAAGTCATAACCATAATTCATGGTGTTAAAATTAACTTAATGAAATCCTTCTGGTTAAAAAAATAGACACATATATCAGCATTGGTCTGCTTTTTTCATGATATGTATAATACAGTTTTGGATTTGGCATGATCACGAAAATGAATATATATTATATGAATCATAAATCAAATTTATAATCATCAACTCTGGGAATTTTCATAACCCTCTTGGTTTGTCATATTTTTTTATTTTGTTATTTATTCCTCCTCTTCATTTTGATTAACGTATGAACAAACAGAACTCAACTGAGTGCCTTTGGCTTTACCAGTATATTTATTATATTATCTAATGATGAATTCTCGAAAACATTTTTTCTATGTGCTAAAAATATTATATTTTAATTTTAATGCAGGTAGCGGAACAACATTCTCGTCCTCAACCTTCTTCACATTCTGCTACTCATCAGCCATAGTAGAATTTTTATGTTTAAACATTTATAATTGTATTGACATTGTCATTACTTTTTTGATTAAAAAAGACTTATGTACTTTGTTTTTGTCATATATTTGGATATATTAATTTTTAATGTTAGACTTTTTAAATTGATTTTATAATTTAATTTATTTTTTTTTAATGATATAATGACATGTTTGATTATAGACAATGAATGTATTCATGATCAATGAAATCTCTACAAGAGTTTGAGTTAAATTTTACAATTTATTGGCTGTATGAAATATTTATGTTTATTACAAAAAATTATATTCAGTGAAATCACCGAAGAAATGTAATTAAAAAAAATAATTATAATATTTAGCGGCGGTTCAAAACCGTCTCAAAAATTTAACATTAAATTTTTTTTAGGTTCAACGTCGGTTTCTCTATGTTCAACGTCGGTTTGGTTTCTACGACGGTTATTCCGACGGTTTCTGTAAACCGTCGTTAAATATTTTAACGTCGCCAGATACTAAGTCGGTTCTTAAGTGGCCACTAGATTTTTTAGCGGCGGTTTGAACGGCCACTATACCTGAAAAAATCGCCACTAAATCCCATTTTTGATGTAGTGTATAAAATTAAAAGTTAAGAAAAATTTAAATCTTTTCATGTAAATATTTAAATAAATAATAAAATATATTTGGATTGACTGAAGTCAAATAAAAGAAAAAGAAAGATTTCACTGAGGTTTAGGTTAAATATTTTTTTTAAGAGAAAAAACATAAAATATTTACAATTAGTGAAATCAAAGTAATGAATGAGAAGTAAATCTTTTCTAGTTAAATTAACCTTTGAGGGTTATCTAGCAGCATTACATCGAATAAGTTACAATTTTTTTTTCTTACTAGCAAACCCAGAAGCAGTATTGGAGGCCAAGCATACGCAGAAGCGGAGTTGAGGTTAGAGTCCCTTGCGTGCAGAGACTGTAAATGAAAATGATTTGGATAACCATTGTTATCCAATTCCTCTTATAAACGGATAACCAAATTATTTTAAACCGTAAAAATCAATTTTGTTTAGAAAGATGTTTAGAAAAACTCGTGTTTTTTGAATTATGAATCGGTTTAGATAAGGGGAAAATAGGGGAGAGGAAGACCAGCATAAGAGAAAAGAGAATCTCTTCAGTTCTGGTCATATATTTTCTGCATGGACAACTCGGATGAACGAAATTTATTATTCTTAGATACTTTTTGACGTGTTTTGGAATGACATGACTCACTATTTAGGCTAATGCACTTGAAAATAAGATCACAAAAGGGGAAAAACTTCTCTTCAAAAAAAAAAAAAAAATCCTCTAACAGCGCTGTAAGAAAGAAATACAAAGGAACATTGGATGTTTAGAGCTTTGCTTGTATTCTTGTATAGATTCATCCTAATAAGATCACAAAGGGGAAAAACTTATCTTCAAAATAAGGATTTTCCTTTTTATAAGAAATAACCTGAATCTTTAGGAAAAAAGAAAAAGAAAAAACTGGACGCATAGAGTTAAACCAGAAAAAACCAAACCTTCTTTCTCTGCTCGTGAATCACTCTTCAGCAACGAAATCTCTTGAATCCAAGGTGTTTGGGTGTGAAGGAGTGATCATATATTATTTACGAAAGTAATAAAGTAAATGCTCAAGGCCAGCGTGAGTCCACGTGAATATTAATTATATCATAAATTATAATTAATATTTTATAGGGGCAAGTTATATTTACAAAAAAATTTGTTTACAAACTACGCTTTGTTTTCCTGGAAAAATACATACTAGTTTCAGTTCTCCCGGGGGAACATAGTGTAATTTGTAACAAAAATTCAAAAAAGTTTGTAAACATATCTTCCTCTATTTCATGATTAAAATTATAATAATATTGGGAAGGATCCGTTTACAAACTTTTTTGAATTTTTGTTACAAATTACACTATGTTCTCCCGGGAGAACATAGTGAAACTAGTATTCTCCCGAGAGAACATAATATAGTTTGTAAAAGTTTGTAAACAAAAAATTATGTAAATATAACCTGTCCCTAATAATATTATTATATTTTAAAAATTAATATTAAATCTAATGAATCAAATAATAATTGTTTGAGAGAAGATCTTCTCTTATTAAAAATGCTGAAAATTTCGAATCCTGGTAAACACATTTTGTGGATAGCGGAGAAATCATTATCTCTCAATCTGTGAAAGGGATTAGTCTCATCCTATATGAGGTGGGGAAACCCTTGGGTATATAAAAAAAATATTGCTAAAATTTATATTTGTCTTTCTTTTCAATTCTATTTAATAGATAGAATTCAATTAAAATATAAGAAAAGCAAAATAGATAAAAAATTTCTGGCGTCATATAAAATTTTATCATTAATGAAGAATACACTCTCCTATTAATTTGATGATTAATTATTTGTTTTCTTTCGCTTTTTTATAAAAATTTAAATAAAAAATGAATTAGTATTTATTCAATACCATTCACTTGATTCACTAATAAATTATATTGGGACCAAAGGGTCTGTCCGCGACATGTCAATCAAAAATTAATTTTTGAATCGAATATCATAAATGATGAGTTATATTATATATTAATGCTTATTCTATAGCATGTTTTAAAATAATAATAATAATCTATTATGAATGTCCGAACAAGAATTGGATGTTCACAATTATACTTTTTAAATGGGTATATAGCATAAAATCAATAATTAAAATCTACAATGAAATAAATCAACTATTAAATAAAATAAAGCCAGTATAACAACGTAGTATAAGCTATAAATTCAAACAAAAGTTATCCAAATATTGGAATAAGTCGAGTAAACATATCAAACATATGTACAAAAATATTGAACTTGAAATTCTGAAAAGGTTACTTAAGAATTATTAATTATATGTTATGGGTACATATATGTATATTTGATAAATAGTATATTAAAACCATGCTGCAAATTAAAAGACATAATAATATGAAGGACATGTGAGACTTGGCTGAATAACAATCACTACAAAAAATTAAGCAGCCACATTTTAAAACAGGACTAAATTACATTAAAGTTGTGGCAAAGAAAAGTAATCACACTTTCTATAAACGTGGCTTATCATGACGTTAAAATATTTTAGCCACATTTATTATTTTGTTTAGCCACTATTTATTTGAGTGCGATAATATTACGATTAAGGTTATATTTGGCATCCACAAACCGTACGTGGCTAAGGGAATGATATTTTTTTAAAAAGAATTGACAGCCACGATAAATTGTGGCTATTTTTCTTTTATTGTTGACACTTTTTATAATTTTTCGTAGATCATATAAGGAGAAATGATCGTGATTGAGCGGCTAACAATTAAAAGGTAATTACCATGATTTTTTTAATACCTTTATTCACTTTGGTTAATTCAATGTAAGAAACACAACTTTCAACAAGAAATTTAAATTTTATCTCCAACTCAACATCAAATGATCCATTTTTTTTTATGGTGAAATCAAATGATCCATTTCAATAGTGTTTTAAGTATCTCCATCATGTTCAAGAGAAAGATGAAACCAACATTTGAATGGGATCAGTCACCACTACAATATGATTTTCTCCAAGAGATGTAGAAATGAAATTACTTCCTTTAAGACTTTCCAACTTACAAGTACAACTAAATAATCACTAGTATATCAACTCTTTAAGCTAAGACCTACAATGATAAAAAAATGTTTATCATCATAGATAAACCAAAAACCAAGACATATTATAGAGGCCACTAAATCTTTGTTTTTATTTATTCATTGCAAACAAGTGAGTCATGTGGCTGTGATACAAAACACAATAAACATCTAGTATCATAAATTCCAAGAGATCTCAGAGCAAACTGCAGATCTGAATCGTGATGAAGTCATGCTAGCCAAAACAACACAATCTAAGCAAAAGAAACAAGATCTAGAAAGAAAACCCCACATGTTACTATTCAAAGTTAAACTTAATTAAGGTGAAAATACACATGATTAATTTACCTATATGTCATTCAAGCATATTTGTCACAACACAAGTGATTTCATCTTTGACCAATGTTCTTCAGTTCTTTATTAGCTTTAGAGGTGTTGAGCTCTTTTTTAAAGTTCTAGATTTATCTACTCGCTCAACTTCGTCTACACAAATAGCTAAATACTAGTCACATAAATTCCTAGTTGTTGTATTAAATGTTTCTTAGATAACACATGTATAAAGAATTTCAATTCTTGTATGCTTGCTTGCCAACAAATCATCATGGTTCCTTAATGCAAAAGAGTATACCTCTTGTCGTGCAGATGCACAAAATGTCCCTTGTATACTGTTGTGCTTCCTTGCAACTACATCTCCTCGTAGAAAACAACCACAGTAAAAAAAATCCATAGAAGGCGACTATAGAATGTCATGGGACCAAATTTTGTTCCTATATGCTTCATTATAAATGTTAGAGAAAATAATATAAATCATTAAAAAGGCTGTCACCTACTACTTAAGGTTTTGGGTGAAACCAAATTAAAGAACCATTTCACCCAAAACCTTAAGGTAGTAGGTGACGGCCTTTTTAATGATTTATATTATATTCTCTAACACACCCTCTCACGTAAGAGCTCTTTGGGCTTGAAGCGTGGATATGTCACAAGCTCATTATTGTTCTGCCTTGTGCTGCACAAGTCCATTTTTGGTTTGCCTTGTGTTTTTTTTTAATTCCACCTGAAAGTGGGGGGCGGTGAGTTTTGAACTCGTGACCTCATGGTCCCTGAAGCTCTGATACCATGTTAAAGAACCATTTCACCCAAAACCTGAAGGTAGTAGGTAAGGGCCTTTTTTAATGATTTATATTATATTCTCTAGTAATAAATACAATAAAGGGTAGTCTGCGATGAGGAATGTTTGCCAATGTGGCAAAACGAAAAGAAAAAGAACATAAGAGTGAGCTGTCATTTACTTTGAGTTTTGATCACAGTTGCTTTCACTTTTGCAGTCAACTCTGAAAAAGCACACCGAGAAATGCGTAGCAAAGCAAAAAATGCACATAAAAATGATAGACCCGCGTGACAAAGCAGAGAAGGACACTGCGATATACTGCAGCACGGACGGAAATGCTGGACAGATACGGGTGTCAGAGAATCATCCTTGGAAAAGCAAAATTAAAAGAGACAACTTAGCCCTAATCACAACCGCATCATTTGCCTCCATTTGATCAAGAAACTAGAAGAAGTCCTCAATCCAACGGTGCATGGGGTGACTTGAGCTAATCACAGGAATGCCACTATCTTCCCAACCTATAAATTAAAGACCTAACGAAGAGAACAACAATAAGTTTCTGGGGATAACACCCTATTCTTTTCTTTTCTACCCTTTAAGTAGATACCAATTTCCCCATTTAAAATTTTCCCTTTGTATTATGTTATTGAGTCTTGTTTCTCCTCTTTATTTTGAGTATGTGATTTCTTTTCCACCAACTCGTCTTCATCAATTTCTATCTCAGTTCTATAGGATTTCAAGTTGTTAAGACTGCGTCTGTATCTTCAACCATGTCTTTAAGCATGAGCTAAATTTTTTGGAATGGAAAAACTATAAAATTGTTAAAACACTATGATTGAATCTCTCGTACTAAACCCTCACTACTAGAAAATGCGCAAATAGCGATGAAAAATTACAAGGGAAAATATCCCTTGCAAACCGCGACGGAATTTGCAACCACGATACAATTGCAACAATAAATAGCCCAAATTTCCATCACTACAGGACTGTCACAGTATCCATCGCAATTCGGTCCCAAGTCTGTCATAACTTTCAATGAAAAAAAAAAAAACCTCACTAAAATTAAAATTTTGTGACAGATAATATCGACGGTAAAGATTTACGATGGAAGTTCCACAGCAAAACATGGGAGCAAAAGTTGCGATTGAAATTTCATAATATCCGCCGCAAACTGCGACGGCTTTGCAATGATTTTATTTGCTAAGGAATTGCGACATATATAATATGAATATTTGTGACGGAATTCAATTTGTCGCAAAATTCAACAAACCTAACATGTAGAAGTCTAATATAAAAGGGACAAAGGCATAAATTAGGAAGGTGTCGTTATAGGTGGGAGAAGACTATATAGAAGATATGCAATATGCTATGAAAAAACTAATTCAAATCATCTCCGTATACTTTGTCGCCCATTGAAGTAACATACATAGTATTCAAAGACTGTCCCCTCAGTCATACTTTATGTATACCGAGATCATAACCTACGTATCTCATACACTATTATCAAAGACTAGTGTCCCCTCAACCATACTTTATGTATGCCGAGATCATGATCGTGTATGGATTCACTGATCAAGAACCATCACTCCACATAACATAACATATTATATCATATCATAGCATAACATATACATGTCATATATTAATTCAACTATACTATGATCTATCATATATCAATGATACAAACATATAACCAATATCCTACTGGACCGTGGTGGAATATCATGTTAGAAGAGAACTCCTAAACAAAGAGCTTATCTCTCAATGCTCGTATATAACGCTTACTTGATACATAAGTAACTATGTAAGAACTTTATAATCCTAATTTGTAATCACCGTAGAACTTGATTCACTCCTGGTTCATCAACCAGTAACAATGAGTAACCATCACATCACCATACCAGTTTACTTATCATACTTGACACTTTCATGCCTTACCCACAAGTCTGACCAGAAATCTATAACTTAACATTGGCTCTTATTTTATTGAACCTATAGGAACATACTATATAGCAAAGGTTTAACCAACTCACTTGGAACTCAACCAAAATAGGTTTCTATGTTTCATTCTTAATTAATCTCAATTCCAAGCAATTTAAACACACTTGGCCGAATTGTATGATGAGGGTTTCATATAAGTCTTTTCTAATTTCAACTATTTATTCTTCAATCCAGCCATTTTTAAACCATACATTAATCATTATCATATAAGTCTTTTCTAATTTCAACTATTTATTCTTCAATCCAGCCATTCTTCAATGTGTGCCTGTGTGTGTGCCTGTGTGTGTGTGCCTGTGTGTGTGTGTGTGAAAGACACCAATTACCTCTATTACCCAATGATGGCCGAATTGGGGTAGTTAGGGTTTCACATGTGTAGTTTCTTTAAAATTTCAACTCTTTAATCCTTGAACCAATTACCTTTAAACTATCCTCAAATAATGTTTCCATATACAAAAATAATTAAACATAACATGTTCATCATTTACACCCTAGAGGCCGAAACATCCACATGGTAGTTTACTAGGTTTTCTTGCTTTTCATACACTTTGGTTGTTTCATTTAGACTTCTAATGATCTTCACAACCTTTTACCAACATTAAACCCACATCATTAACTCAACATAAACACAAAATATATAATCCATTATTCAGCCCAATAACCACCAAAAATCTAGAATTGAATCAAGAAAAATACCCATTAAAAGTAGGTTTTCTCACCTCCAATGGACTACAAATGAACTAAGGATGATTCTTCAACCTTTAAACCAGGAAAATGCTCATCTTTAGACCCATGATCAGTACTTCATCACTACCTTTAAGAAGAGAAATCAAGAGATTGAAGACTTTCGAAAAAAAACTAAAACCATAGAAAGATTCCTAAGGTCTCAAGATTAATTTCTTATGAAATAGTTATGGTCTTTTTTTGAGGCTTTCTAAGAGAAATGAGCTCTCCAAGTTCTTCAATGGTGGCTGCCTCATGCAGAAAAAAGAGAGAAAACATCGAGATTTACAAGAGAAAAAGATGATAATTTGGTCTTATAATGACTAAGTTACTTGTAATGAAACTAGCAACTTTTGTTGACTTTCTCTTATGTTATAAACCAATTTCATTAACTAATTTGTTAATTACTCCTTCTCACTTCTTCTAGGTCGGCCAAGGAGCATAAATGAGGATGGATGACCGACTTTGCTTCAAGAAATATCATGGTAACTTAATTAAACAAACTAGTTTAACTTTAATTGCTAACTTAACCTATAAGGATTATTATTGGTTGTTTTTAAAAGAAATTTGACCTAATTTTAATAATTCATCTAATCATAATCAGTCCACTTGATGATTCCACATCAACATAGTTTTGATGATAACAAAGAGAAATGATCAAGAACGAAGCAATATCCAAAAAGAAACTCAAGCAAATGTGAAAGCAATGCAAGCAAGTCTCAAGCATCAATCCAAGTCCAAAATCTCAAATGGTATATTTATTTAGGACTTAGGGAAAATGTGTAAAGATGTATAGATACTAAGCATTGCATGAGCTCAAGGTCATTCATCACTCATATATTTCAAAAGCATGCATCCTTAAAGAAGTTTCAAAACAAAAGGTTTGATTTGTCCAAAATTGATTTGAAAAAAGTACCTACATGATTTAAACTCTTCAAGACAGATTCCATAATCAACTTCATGAATTACAAGTCATAGAAACCGTTTAAAATGAGAAGAAACTCAAAATTCGTACAAAAAGGATGTTGCCATGGAATATTCAGATATTGCACTTAGAATATTCGGATATCAATATCTGGATATTCAATATCCGGATATGAGCCCGATGAATATCCGGATATGTACAGATTACAACGGCTATAAACGGCTAGTTTTGGGTTGAGATGTCAATATAAATACCCACATCAGTCATGATGAATAGTACACGACCCTAGATCATTTATTGAAGCTTTATTACTCTTTCTAGCCTATTATTGCTTATTAATCACTTACTTTGATCATTGCATACACTTGAGCTCATATTTCCTTTGAATTTATACATCTCTTAGTTCTTCAATTTATTCAATCTGTATTTTGAGAGTACTTAGCCACTTTTAATCACCTCAATCTTACTTCTTGATTTGAGAGGGGAGTGAACCCTATACTTGATAGGTCACCAAATTCCTAAGTAAATTTGGAGTGAAAAATTGTAAGGCATCAAGAGCCCGAAGTCTTGAAAGGTTGTAGAGGTTTGTCAAGCACCCTCAAGCTTGATAGTTAGTGAAAAGAATTGATCGAGCGGCTTCAGTCTGGACGTAGGTCACAGTGGTGGTGACCGAACCAGGATACATCTAGTTTGCAATTTCTCTAACCTTTATCTCTTTACTTTATTATTGAAATTGCATTTTTAGATTGTCTTTATCCATTCGCTTGCTTACTTTGTTAATCTCTACACTTGATCTCACACTTAGATTTTTCCTTATTAAATCACTTTATTGAAGAAATAGTCTTTAAAATATCAAAAGAGGTACTTTGCGAAAAGATTTTGTAAAACTCAATTCACCCCCCCCCCCCAACAAGTTGAGTATTGAAGCCACTTGTCCAACAAGTGGTATCAGAGCTTGAACTCTTGTGTAAAGAGCTTAACCGCTTCAAGAGAAGGGATGGCTTCTTTGAACCATGATATGCCCCTTGAGGGATCTTCTAGTACTAGACCTCCATTTTTCAATGGCGTCGATTATTCTTATTGGAAAAGTCGAATGAAAATATTTCTTCAATCTAATGATTTAAGAGTATGGAGTGTAGTTGAAAAAGGGTATACACCACCTACTATAAAAAATGAGAAAGATGAAGATGTTCCTAAAGATATAGATAATTACACTGAAGATGAAATTAAGAAAGGAAATTGGAATGCTAGAGCTCAAAACTTGATCACAAATGCCTTAGGTCGTGATGAATACTTTCGTGTTTCAAATTGTAAGAATGCTAAGGAAATGTGGGATATTCTTCAAATAACCCATGAAGGAACTAGTGATGTTAAATTTACAAAATTAAATGCACTCACTAGAGAATTTGAAATGTTTGAGATTCATGAAAATGAAAGTATTCAAAGTATGCAAAAAAGATTCACACACCTTGTCACTCATCTAAATGCTTTAGATAAATCTTTTACTAACCTTGAGTTAATTGCTAAGGTGATGAGAAGTGTGCACAATAGGGAATGGCAACCCAAGTTGACGGCTATTACGGAGTCAAAAGATTTGAAAACCATGGATCTTGCAACCTTGTTCGCCAAGCTCCAAGAGTATGAAATGGAGCTAACTAGAATAACCTTGAAGGAACAAGCCATCAAGAAAAGTAAGGGAATTGCCCTGAAAGCCTCAACACCAAGCAAAGAAAAGGATGTGGAAAAAGAAGATGGAGATTCTCAAAACGGTCTTGATGAAGATGAGATGAGTCTCTTCGTAAAGAAGTATGGAAAATTCTTTAAGAAGAATTTTTCAAAGAAATCCGCATTTCCTCCTAGAAGAAGATCTAAAGATAAGGATCCTCCCAACTCACCATCACTTGCTTTGAATGTGGAAAAATCGGTCACTACAAATCGGATTGTCCAAATGTTCAAAAGAAAGAAAAAAATGAAAAGAAGCAAGGCAAGGATAGAAGGAACTTCAAGAAGGCTTATCTTGCTTGGGATGACGAATCTAGTTCTTCCGATTATGACTCCAAGGAAGAAGCAAACCTATGCTTCATTCAAGATGGGAGACCACCGGAGAAATCAAGCAAAGGAACTCAACATATATGTCTAATGGAAAATGAGGACAAAAATGAATCCGAAACTGAGGTAAACTCATCTTGCTCTACTATTTCCCCTTCATATGATGAGTTGTCTGATATGTTTGAAGAAATGCATAATGAAACATTAAAACATGTTAAAACTCTTAGAGCATCAAGAAAAACAATTAGTTCTTTGGAAAAACAAATTGCGTCTTTAGAAAAGGAAGTAAAAGAGTTAAAGGATGAAAATGAAACTCTCAAATTACTTGATGCTAGCATTGGTTGTATCAAATGTCTATCTTCAAATGATCATGCATCTTCATCATCATGTACATCATGTAAAGATCTAAACAATGAAATTGATGATATAAATGGAATTCTAAGCAAATCCACATGTGGAAGAGATAACGTAAATGTATTGCTTGGTAAACAAAGATGCATGTTCAACAAATCCGGTTAGGCTTTGACACTAGCACACAAGAAAAATCATATAAAAACTTTTTCATTTCTCAATCCTACATGTCAAGTAGTCCAATCATTAAATGCTTTCATTGTGGTGGAAAAGGTCATAGTGCGTCCACATGTAAAGTTAGAAAGAATGGTATTATTGGGCAAAAGAAAGTATGGGTTCCTAAGGGAACTAAGCCCAAGACTAACACACAAGGACCCAACATGGTGTGGGTACCAAAGATTAAATCTTGACTTTGTGATGTAGGTTTGTTTGAAGGCTAAGAGCTCCAAGTGGTACTTGGATAGTGGGTGCTCAAGTCACATGACGGGAGATGTAACTAAATTCCAATCATTCACAAAGAAAGAGCATGGACATGTTTCCTATGGAGATAACAACAAAGGAAAGATACTCGGTATTGGAAAAGTTGGTAATTCCTCCTCCGTCTCTATAGAAAATGTTTTACTCGTTGAGGGCCTTAGACATAACTTGCTTAGTATTAGTCAATTATGTGATAAAAATTATAGAGTTATTTTTGACTCAACCTCTTGTAAAATCGAAAGTATAATTGATGGGCAAGTTAAGTTTATTGGTCATAGAGTGGATAACATTTATATGATAGACTTAGATGGTATGCCTTCAAATGACGATAAATGTTTGATTAGTAAGGAAGATGACTCTTGGTTATGGCATAGAAGAATAGCACACATTGGCATGGGTCAATTAAGTAAATTGATATCCTTAGACTTAGTGATTGGGTTACCAAAGCTCAAATTTGAAAAAGATAAAGTTTGTGATTCCTGTCAAATGGGAAAACAAGTAAAGGCTTCTTTTAAATCAAAAAATATTGTTTCTACCACAAAGCTTTTACAACTTTTACATATGGATCTTTTTGGACCAACTAGAACCATGAGCTTTGGTGGCAATTACTATGCTTTGGTCATTGTGGATGATTATTCTCGCTATACTTGGACCTTATTTCTTACATATAAAAGCGATGCTTTTAAATCATTCAAGAGACTAGCCAAGCTTATTCAAAATGAACAATCTTCAAATATTGTTTCAATTAGAACCGATCATGGTGGAGAATTTGAAAATCAAGATTTTGAACTCTTTTGCGAAGAAAATGGTATTGAACATAATTTTTCTGCTCCTAGGACTCCACAACAAAATGGAGTTGTAGAAAGAAAAAATCGTGTATTGGAAGAACTTGCTAGAACCATGTTAAATGAAAATGATCTTCCAAAATATTTTTGGGCGGAAGCCGTTGGCACCGCGTGTTATGTTATGAACCGTGCTTTAATTAGACCTATTTTGAAGAAAACTCCCTATGAACTTTACAGAGGAAGAAAACCCAATATTTCATATTTTCATGTCTTTGGTTGCAAATGTTTTGTTTTAAATAATGGAAAAGAAAACCTTGGAAAATTTGACTCTAAAGTCGATGAAGGCATATTTCTAGGATATTCACTTACAAGTAGAGCTTATAGAATCTATAACAAAAGAACAATGGTCATTGAAGAGTCTATTCATGTTGTATTTAATGAGACTAACAATGCCTTGCCTAGAAAGGAACTTTGTGATGATGATGTTATAGGAAGCATGGAAAACATAAACTTGAATGACAAAGAGGAAGATGAAAGGCAAAAAGAAAAGGAAGCAAACAATGAAGAAACACCTAGTCAACAAACCAATGATGGAAACAATCTACCACAAGATTGGAGAGTAGCTAGAGGACACCCCATTGATGCGGTAATTGGTGATATATCCAAAGGGGTAACTACTAGAAACTCAATTAGAAATATTTGTAATCACTTAGCTTTTGTTTCTCAAATTGAACCTAAGACCATAAATGAAGCAATTATTGATGAACATTGGTTCTTGGCAATGCAAGAAGAACTAAATCAATTTGAAAGAAATCAAGTTTGGGAACTTGTGCCAAAACCAAATGATTATCCAATAATTGGAACCAAATGGGTCTTTAGGAACAAGCTTGGTGAAAATGGCATAATAACTAGAAACAAAGCTAGACTTGCTGCTAAAGGATATAATCAAGAGGAAGGTATTGATTATGATGAGACTTATGCTCCCGTTGCTAGATTAGAGGCTATTAGATTGCTACTTGCATTTGCATGCGTAATGGATTTTAAACTCTTTCAAATGGATGTTAAAAGTGCCTTTTTAAATGCATATGTTCAAGAAGAAGTATATGTTGATCAACCTCCCGGTTTTGAAGATCATGATTTGCCTAACCATGTCTTAAAACTTAAAAAATCCTTATATGGTTTAAAGCAAGCTCCAAGAGCATGGTATGAAAGACTACGCAAATTTCTTTTAGAAAAAGGTTTTTCAAGAGGAAAAATAGACACAACTCTCTTTATAAAGAAGAAAGATGATCATCTATTATTTGCACAAATTTATGTTGAAGATATTATCTTTGGTGCCACTAATGTTAATCTTTGTGAAGAGTTTGCTAATCTTATGCAAAGCGAATTTGAGATGTCTATGGTGAGAGAGCTAAAATTCTTTCTTGGTCTCCAAATAAAGCAACAAAAGGATGAGATATTCATCAATCAAGCTAAATATTGTAAGGAGTTACTCAAAAAATTCGAAATGGACAACTCCAAGGCCATTGATACTCCCATGGGTACATCTTGTTCTTTAGACAAGGATGGAGGAGGTAAATCCATAGAAATTACTAAATATCAAGGTATGATTGGCTCACTTCTTTATTTAACCGCAAGTAAGCCCGATATTATGTTTGGTGTGTGCATGTGTGCTAGATTTCAAGCTAATCCTAAAGAATCACACTTAAGTGCCGTAAAAAGAATTATGAGATATCTTGTAGGCACTTCACACATGGGTTTGTGGTACCCTAAAGGTGCATCATGTGAACTAATAGGTTATTCCGATTCCGATTTTGCGGGTTGCAAATTGGATAGGAAAAGCACTAGTGGCACTTGCCACTTTCTTGGTTGCTCACTAGTTTCTTGGCATAGCAAGAAACAAAATAGTGTAGCATTGTCCACGGCCGAAGCAGAATATGTGGCGGCCGGTAGTTGTTGTGCACAAATCGTATGGATGAAACAACAACTAAAGGACTTTGGGGTTGAACTTGATCACATCCCCATTATATGTGATATACTAGTGCCATAAATCTCACCAAGAATCCCATAATGCACTCAAGGACTAAACATATTGATATTAGACATCATTTTATACGAGATCAAATGCAAAACGGTGATTGTGTTTTGGAATTTGTGGAACCCTCAAAACAATTGGCCGACATTTTTACCAAACCCCTCCCAAAAGAAGTGTTTTACAATTTGAGAAGAGAAATTGGCTTACTTGATCCATCATATTTGTAATCATGCATAGGAAATTTCTTAGCTTGCAAAACATACCTTATTTTTGGTTGCATTGGTATTTTTCTCTTCATAACTTATAGCCAAATCTAGTTGTTATATATGCTTCCTGCCTTCTTGCTGTGAAATGTATGCCATATGACATGTGTGATTGAATTAAAAGTGCCTTTTCTGGTGATTTTTGTATCTGTCTGGAAATATCCGGATATCAATATCCGGATACCATATCCGAATATCCATATCCGGATACGATATCCAGATATTGGATATCCTGATATTGTGAAACAAATACCCGGATATTTGTCGCGCTAGAGGCTCTTATAATAGGTGTCTGTTCAGTTTCTTTTATTTTAAAACACAAGTGTTCGTTCCTCTTCGTCTCATTCTCTCCAGCCTCTAACCACCGTGACCCTCTCTCTCTCTCTCTCTCCTCGTCGTGACCATCACTCTCTCCGTTGAAGCCCCTTGGTCCGTTGCTATCCCTGCTACAGCTCGAGTTCCATTCTTCTCCTCGTACGTTTAAGGTTGGTCCCTCCTTGTTTCTTTCTTCTGCTCTCATTTCCCTTTCCTTTTCTTTTCATTTAGGGTTCACTCCTTTGTTGAAACGAACTACATACTTTTGGAAACAGAGAGTCATTTATTTTATTTTTCACCGTTCGGTCATTCCTTTGGCACAACACCAATTTTTTTACACCCCTGTTCTGAATCTTTCCTTTTATCCAGCTTCAATTTCATCCGCGCCATGGCAGATGAGGGTGCACGTGAGTGCCGCTCCAAGAGGAGGGCTGACACCGCTGCCTCTTCCCATATCGGCTTCGGTCGCCTTTTCGATGGAAATGCCGATGAGGTACGCACATTCGTCGAGCGGTTCTCCACGCGTACTATTTTGGAGCCAAAGTACTTAGACACTGAATTTTTGGCCGCTCAGGGGTTTGATATCTGCCAGATTCTTGATGTTGTCAAATTACTCCAGTTTGCTGCCTTTCAGTGTTCATACTCTGAGATAGAGCATTCTACAAGAACCTTGAGTACTCACATGGCATCTTACGATCTCGCGTAAAGGGGATCAACATTGCTGTCACCGCTGATGATCGGGAGGAGCTTGTTGGTTACACACTTCAGACTGATGATGTCGTGACTGCTGATGACCCGCTCACTTTTGACGGGATTCATTTCTCAGATTTTCAATCCTACGACCGTGCGGCTTTTGTGACCTCCATCCTTCGTCCTAGGACTGCACGGACCAACTCGGTCCGACTCTCAGCCAAGAAGCTGAGTATCTCCGCTCGCATCCTGTTGTATGTGATATCTCACATCATTCTCCCTAGGAATTCAAATCATGCCATCGTTCAGGAGAATGATTTCTTCACTATGTGGGCCATTCGCAATCAGCTCCCCATTGACTGGCGCCACACTTTCTGCTGTCAGATGCGAGATGCATCCTATGGTCCCACTTCTCATCTTCTATACCCTATGCTCATTCAGCATATTCTGGAGCTTAAGGGTGTGCCCATGGATGGAGAAGTAAAGAGGAAGCTCATGCTCAGTCACACCTGCTTTGGAGAGAAGCTGCTGATAAAGACGAACATCATCCGCCTCAATGGTCAGTGGCAATGGGATGACGAGGCCTCGTATGGTCATGCTTCAGTGGATGCTATGGATGAGGATTTACAGACTCCGCAGGCTGCTGATAGGCCAGCAGATTCCTCTGCTGTTGCGGCTCCACTTCCTCCACTGCCTCCTCCACTATCTACTCAAGGCTACACTTCTCATGACATTATGCTTTATCTTCAGGCCTTTTGTGAGGATGTCTCCGCTTGTCTCTCTCGCATCGAGACCTCACTTTGCCTTGATTCTCCTGCCAGTGGTGCTGGTGGCTCTCGTGATGATCCTGATCGGGGAGATAAGGATGAGGCCCCTGCTTCAGATGAGGACACCTCCAACGATGAGCACATTCCTTCAGCTTTTGGCTCCGAGGAAGACTCTTAGTCTAGGATTGCTTAGTGTTATTTTGTTTCCTAGCTAGACTACGATTTTTTGCTTAATGATATGCATCGTATTTTCTTTGAGATTTGATTGCACTATCTTATTACTTGCATACTCGTTTCAATATTGGATTGCTTCTTTTTGATATTGCCAAAAGGGGAGAAAGATATACTAAATTGAGAAATATTCAATTAGTCAAGTTGCAAGGTAAATAGGGGGAGATATTGAAAAATAATAATTGAAATTACCTATACCATGAACTAAGGGGGAGTACTATATTTCAATTGAATGAATTTATGCAACACTAACTCTCTTTCTCAATTTAAAGTTTGTCATCATCAAAAAGGGGGAGATTGATGAATCAAAGTGATGATGTGGATGCAACGTACACTTGATGATTCCACGTCAGCATAGTTTTGATGATAACAAAGAGAAATGATCAAGAACAAAGCAACATCCAAAAAGAAACTCAAGCAAATGTGAAAGCAATGCAAGCACCAAGTCTCAAGCATCAATCCAAGTCCAAAATCTCAAATGGTATATTTATTTAGGACTTAGGAAAAATGTGTAAAGATGTATAGATATTACGTATTGTATGAACTCAAGGTCATTCATCACTCATATATTTCAAAAGCATGCATCCTTAAAGAAGTGTCAAAACAAAAGGTTTGATTTGTCCAAAATTGATTTGAAAAAGGTACCTACATGATTTAAACGCTTCAAGACAGTTTCCATAATCAAATTCATGAATTACAAGTCATAGATACCATTTAAAATGAGAAGAAACTCATAATTCGTACAAAAAGGGTGCTGCCATGGAATATCCGGATATTGCACTTAGAATATTCGGATATCAATATCCGGATACAATATCCGGATACTATATCTGGATATCCAATATCCGAATATGAGCCCGATGAATATTCAGATATGTACGGATTACAACGGCTATAAACGACTAGAAACGGCTAGTTTTGGGTTGAGATGTCAATATAAATACCCACATCAGTCATGATGAACAGTACAAGAACCTAGATCATTTATTGAATATTTATTACTCATTCTAGCTCATTATTTCTCATTAATTGCTTACTTTACTCATTGCATACACTTGAGCTCATCTTTCCTTTGAAGTTATACATCTCTTAGTTCTTCAGTTTGTGCAATTTGTACTTTGAGAGTACTTAGCCACTTTTAATCACTTCAATCTTACTTTTTGATTTGAGAGGGGAGTGAACCCTATACTTGAGAGGTCACCAAATTCCTAAGTAAATTTGGAGTGAAAAGTTGTGAGGCATCAAGAGCCCGAAGTCTTGAAAGGTTGTAGAGGTTTGTCAAGCACCCTCAAGCTTGATAGTTAGTGAAAAGAATTGATTGAGCGGCTTCAGTCTGGACGTAGGTCACGATGGTGGTGACCGAACTAGGATACTTCTAGTTTTCAATTTCTCTAACCTTTACCTCTTTACTTTATTATTGAAATTGCATCTTTAGATTGTCTTTATCCATTCGCTTGCTTACTTTGTTAATCTCTACACTTGATCTCACACTTAGATTTTTCCTCATTAAATCACTTTATTGAAGAAACAGTCTTTAAAATATCAAAGGAAGCACTTTGCGAAAAGATTTTGTAAAACTCAATTCACCCCCCTCTTAAGTATTGAAACCACTTGTCCAACATAATTGATATTTCCTAGCAACTCATTGCGTAGATTACCCTATACATACCATTATTACAATGATCATCACTTAATGAAACATGTCGTAACATCATATGACCAACTACAATAACTCAACAACATATTCTTATTCAAGAAGGCATAGACAACACATGCTTACATCAAATATAAACATATACAATATGTATCCAACTGGCATTCATATCTCATACAGATACACAAAAATCTCAAATAACAGCAATGCATGTATCATGTCATGCTAAAATCACTACGCCGACCTCATGGCACGAGATGCATGAACATTAATCAGTACCTGAAAATGTTTCCCGAACGGGGAGAGAGATGACAATCTCAGTAAACTGGGGTTCTCCAAGGATCACTCCGCCACAAGTTCAATTAAAGGTATAATATAAGTATGAACAATATAAAACAATATAAATATGCAACATATGTATATCATGTAGGTGCGCTAAAAATCACAAGTCTACTGGCCAGAGAACAAAAGTAGGCATTACACACGTCTGCAACCTACACACAAAGTATAAGGATCCACCCTATACCCACACTGCTGGAGTTCTACCCCTTGTATGGAATCACCATACTCAGGAACCTCATCCAAGTGTTGGTGCACACTACCCCACATACATACATACATATGAAGACATTTAACAATACCCCATGCTATCATGTATTACCAAATACATCAGATAATTGATATGTGTTCAGCATATGATGCTTTCTAACTTAAAAGAAGCAAGGAATTAATCATAAATGTGTGAAAATAAGTCATAAATGCAAGAAATATTGATTATTCCTTCTCAATCATTTTCTCACTCAATTTATGTGTTTTAATAGCAGGAAAACACCAAAAAAAAGTGAATGAGAGAAGTGCAATTTTCCAGCTAGTGCACTATGCGCGGGACTTGGCGCAAAGCGCGCCATTTGATCTATTTTGCCTCTGTTTTCCCATTCAAATTGCGTCATAGTTGGTGCAAAGTGCGTGGGCGATACTTTTAATTTTAATCAGATGCGAATTACTCAAAAAGGAGGCCCAATTGGAGGGCAAGTGAGATTAGGTTTTCCTAAACCTAATAAAAGGATCAGAAACAAAGAGAGGAGGAACTTTTTGACAACAAGGAAGAGAAAAACAACAAAGAGAGGGAGAATTCTTGGGAGCTTCTTGGAGTTTCAAAGATTCGAACGATCAAGACGGAAGATCTTCATCTTCTTTCTCTTCTTTAGGTTCTGAATTTTATTTTCTTTTATGTTTATTTTGTCAGACATGAATATGTCTGGCTAGTTTTATTATTGTGGTAAGGGTCACAACCCTTGATGTGAACCCCTTGTAGTTTGGTTGAAGTTTATGTTTAAGGGCCGACCCAGTTCAAATACCCACTTCGTGAGTATCTTGGGAAAGGAATACTCTAGGCAGCCTTTCCCCTGTTTTTTGCAGAGAGGCTGATTCGAACCCGCGACCTGACACACCACGACAAATAAGCTTACCGCTGAGTCAAGTCGACCCTTCAATCTATCAGGATTGCGAGGGTTAGGGTTTTCAATAGGGATATTGGAATTCTAATTCCTGACAAAGGGTAAGATAACGGTTTATGTATGCACTAGGGATAGGCTACATGAACCGCAAACATTAAAGATTCATTGATTCTAAGGTTTAACTTGAAAAGGGATTTCTAAGGGATTAGGATTCTAATAGAGTTAATAAGGTTAAAGTCACAAAGGAATTATGGTTTGACTAATCATATAAAAGATGATGAATCGTTTGATCAATTGAATAAGTAAAAACTGCAAGGTGGGGATCGTAAAGGTGTTTGTTTCTCTTTACCGCAATATTTCCTCAAATATTTTATCAACCTTATTCCGTTGTTCTTGAATACTAAAAGAATCTTGAATCATTTACATTTTCCTGAATTGTTTTCAATTATTTCACAAACCACAATTGTTCGTAAATCACTTTTATTAATCCAACAAGATGGGAACAATTATTATAACTTTGGTGCCTCAATCCTCGTGGAGACGATACTGTACTCATCCCTTTTATTATTTGGTACGATCGGTACACTTGCTGATTGCGCAACAATAACATCAGTGCATAATCATTTTCAAAAAAACATATCATGCATACAAACCAACCTCCCATGGAATTTGGTGTAACAAACAAGGGATTAACCTTGAGAACACGAAGATTACCTGTAAGCGCTAAGTGTCCCAACGAAACCATGGTGTACAATCAGGGCACCTACTCAGAAACCAGTAGTGTCACAATCTGTTTACACAACATTCATACCATTAATAATAATATCTTATCTTTTCAAGTCGAAAGGAACACTATTTGTTTTTCGTTTCGCGTATTGAACGCTTCTCCCAAAGCCCTCAAGCACAAAATCGTATTTATCATTTTTAAGACTGCAATTGAAACTCTTTACCAAAAATCCTAAGATTTTATTATATTAAACTAGACTTCATAAGCTTTCCAACGACATATTATATGTCTCATTTGGAGTTGTATAACTCCGATTATATTTTTCGCAAAGTGACTGCTGCAAACCAAATTTCGAACAACAAGGCAAAAGCTTCAAAATTAAACTGCAATCAATCCGCTTGTCAAATGGATCTTAAATTTTACAGGGTTGTATCCCTATGTGTTAGTTTAACATGGGTCTAAACCGCACTCAATTCGAAGCTCTATAGCTCGAGATATCGTGATTTTACCAAATCACGTTTTTGCTAAACTAGGGATTCGAATCCCTAAATGAAGGATTCGAATCCTTCACTGTCATAAGCCAAAATTCATCAATTTTCACTAGGTATTCGAATGCTCTTTGAAAAGATTCGAATCCCTCTTTGATAGAGGCCAAAACAATAGGCTTTTATTGCAAAATGGTCATACCAATGGCCCTTTAATGGCTTAAGCTATCATTTTTACACGACAAAGGGTCCAACCAACTCATTTACTCTTGGATTACTAGTTCAAAACTTAATCCCTTTAAAGTTTCTTTTTTTCAAGACTCAAAACAAGCTATCTTTAATGGAAATGCAAGGGAATAGCTAGGGCTCACCTTGTATCTCTTAAAAACAGAGAAAGGAAGGGGATTTGAAGTCTTTGGTGGATCCTAAGCTACTGCCAAGGTGATGCACGACATTTCCACTACCAAGCTAGATTCTTTCTTCACAAAGGTTGGCTCTTGAAGCTCACAAGAGTGCAACAATGGCTCCCACATCCTAAACCAAAGAAGTCAGCCTCACAACTCCCCAAAATAGAACTTTGAACACCCAAGAATGAGTTTTTCCTCAACAAGATGTTTGCTTTTAAGTGTTTGTTGAGTATGGGTGGAAGGAAGAAGATGAAAGGTAGTATCTTTGTTGTTTCTTGGAGAGAAAGTAGTGAGACCTAGGTAAGGTTGTTCATGGCAGCCATAAAACAAGGAAGAGCACCTACGTAAGAATTAGTAAAATGACCTAGGGGTCAGTGCCCTTTTCTATTTATAAATGCACTCACTTAAATCATCGGTATTAGTTTTAATAGCTTTACTAATTATTTTTCTTCCAAGCTTCATATTCTTAACCTAGACGTTTTTTTAGGAATTATCATATTTTAATTTTAATTTTTTGTTATATTTCACTGGTACCCATTTATACCATGAAATACTCGGTATTAGTTCACACACTACACTCTCTTAATTCTCTAATAATTTCTCACTATAGTGTCCGATAAATTTTATGATGCATAAATCTGTAATCTTTTTTCAGTTCCGGGTAATTTTCTATACCCGCTGTTTCTATCGCGATACCCGCAGTATTAGCATTTTTTACCGAAAATGACAAAATTCCAATAATTGATATTTTCCAATAACTATCAAATCTTAAATATTAAATTTTTAATATTTCTTAAAATCACAATTGATTTCTTTTAAGTTTCCGGATATTCTTGCCAGTACAACTTTTTATCGCGAAATACGCTGCATTTACATTTTTCCTCGAAAAGTTATTTAATTTAAATAATTATAAATTATCCTCTTTGAATTATGGAATAATTTTCTAAAATTATAATTTATTATTAAATTTTCAATTTAACGGTGCGTGTTCTTACACTCTCAGAATATGATTTAACCCCTTCTAAGAAATTGTTTTACCCAAGATTTAAACCATTGACCAAAACAATCCCTTTTACACAAACTCACCAAGTGAATTACCCTTGGGGGTTAAAATTTTATTTCTTAATATAGGGTAAAGTTCAAATATGGATTTTTTTTAAAAATTATTTATTCCCTAATTTTTTAAATCACTTGTGACTTATTTTCAATTCAAATCACCCTAAACACTCTTCAAATTTGCATAAACGGTCCTTTTTTTCCATTAGCAGTAAACGAATCGTTAGATCCTCCTCCTACAGTCCTATAATATGCCTCATTCTCAGACACCAAACTTGAATTTTAATTTCCTTTAATCCTATAGAGTTTATCAGGGCAAAGAATTCATGGATTGCAGGCAAAGAGTTCATGGGAATGATGTGTGATTTTGAGCAAATTAACATTTTAGATAGGAGTATAAATAGGTTATGTTAGACTTTGTCTTAAATAAGTCATACCTATTTAAAATACTTTTAATGTGGCCTAGTTTGTTAGCATGTGTAGACCGAAATTACAAGTCAGGTCTGATCTGTATTTAAAATATAAAAGCTTTGACCTAGACATGTTTAAGCCTATTAAACATTCAATGATTAAAAAAATAATATTATTTTATTATTCAAAATTATTAAAATATTAATTTTATTTATTTTTTGTGAAATAAATAATATGATATAGACTAATTGTAGACTTATAAACCCGACATATAAGGGGAAAAAAATTAGTCCTGCTTTCTAAATAAAACTTTTTTTCAAAAATCTAGACCTATTCTATTTGACTATTTATAATGGGATAAGTTATTTTATCTAGCATTTTTTCTGTCTATCTTTGTTTATCACTCTAAAATACTGTTAGATCAGAATCTTAAGAGGAGAGAGAAAGATAAAGATTAGTTAAGATCCTGATCTAACGGTATATTAGAGTCATAGACAAAGGTAAGCAGAAAAAATGATAAATACAATAACCTATCCCATTTATAATCGGCCAAACCTGACCTAATATAGACTATAGACTCCTATAGGCCGACTACAAAACTAATTCTACACATTAGAGTAAAAGGATTAAGATGAAAAAACCAATGCTCATTTTGCAAATTTGAATATTTATGTGATTCTGAAGCTAGAAATTATTTAAAAGGTAGAAAGAATTGGACCATATATTGTCACTGAATATTATTGACATTCACATTTATAGTTCAAAATGTAGACGGGCTTGAATAAAATAAAAAAAATAGAAAAAAAGGAGAAAAAAGGTGATAAAAGTGATATAAGGCATGAAAAGTAGGTCTAGACTGATTATCATTTCTCTATTACTGCGAAAAGGAGCATAATGCATTATTTCAAAAGCTATACAAGTGAACATCTACACTGAGTTCCCTGAAGATGAAACCAATTTCCCACATAATCGAACAACATATATGGCTCAAGCGACATCCATAAACATCAACAATTTCCTCGTACGAGTCTACCGCCAATAATTCAGGAGACAGAACAAGAATTCGTATTCATGCATGGTTTCAAGTGCTCTTGATATTTGAAAATGTTCCCGTTTCAGAGAAGTAGGTGCTTTGAGTTCCACTACCAAGCTGGTGTGCACGAGCCTGTGGATTTGTCAGCTCAATCCCCTGAAGAATTTATAAAAAAAAATGAATGAATAATTGATCAAGAATGCAAAACTTCAATAGAATAAAAACTAATTAACTGAAGTTGAGTTATTGTGGTAATAGCGCTTTGAATTCACAACCAAATATGCCATCATCCATGCTAAATATCAGTTAAGTGGTTGATATTCATTAATAAATATGGAAGACAATATCTATGCGCTATCCGATATACATCCTGCAACCAAACTCCTTTGGCACAGATGATAAGGAGTCTGGCCCCCTTAACCAGAGGTCTCGAGTTCGAGCCCTGGGAATGAAAAATAAGGATTTTGGCAAGCCACCCCCGGAAGGATCCGACGGTGCTCGATGGGGATTTGTCTTCGGTTACGGCTGAAGGATACCTTTGAATTTATTCAAAAAAAGATATACATCCTACAAAAGCAAATTGAAATGTGACCATGCATCTAGTAATAGGGGAGGACAAAATATAGCCATGAAAAAAGACGGTACAAAACAGTTGTACTTTTTTATCAAAAATCGTGCACTATAATAATAATATTAAGGTATAATTATACAGGATTTGATGTTTCTCATATAAGAGTGCCAAGATCAACGGCCCAAGTAAGTGACCAATCAGCCCAAGCTCAAGATGGGATTGGCAATCTGAGAGTAATGGTGCAAAGAGCCCAAGATGATGGTGACAATCGGAGAAATAGGGTGTGCCCGAAGGGCGATAAAAGCACAAAGTTAGTTATGCAAATATGGGACAGCTGGCAAATGCTGATGGCTCTGAGGAAATTGGAAAGCAAAGCAAGGTGAATGAAGGTTGTTATAGTGGTGGTGAGAGTGAGAAAAAGGTGTGAAGATTTTTATCTACTAGAGAGGATGGGAAATGGCTACTCTGCAAATGGATATTATATTGTAGAGGGAGCTGGGAAATTGGAGAGTCTTCTGATTAAGAAAGTGTCCTCATCTTTGTATTGTTTTCGTCTTTGGTTAATAGAGTCTGTAATTGCTGCAATATAGTAGTAATAGTAGTAAGTCTAAAAGTGTCATTTCATTGTTCAATGTATCTCCCTATCACGATGGTGAGAGTTAGAGTTTGCTGTTAATTTCTGTAATTAGGTGTTGGTGGATGTTGGTTCATTATGATTAATAAAATCGTGTTACAGAAGTATTCCAGAAATAATTGATGTTTATTAGTTGTTATTATTCTGCCATTTTGATTGATTACAGTAAAAAGGTCCATAGCCAGCTACTCCAGGGTACCATCAGCACTTGAGGACGAGGCAAATCTTTTCGGGGTTAGTATTGACAAGTGCCCTTCCATTACTATTTACTAGAGTATATAAGAGGAGAAATAGAGCGAAATGTTGGGGGCTAATGATTCACATGAACAAGAGCAGTGAGGTGGAAAGGAACATGCATTGGGGGTTTTCTTGTAACTAACTACCTAGACATGTGCTGCGGAGAGTAGAAAGGAATAGTGACATTCTGTTATAGCAGAAGGGGGATATATAAAAGGAGAAAGTGGGAGAAGGGTAAACAAGAATTCAGGTGAGGAGTGAGATTTGGAAGAAAGCTAGCCCAAGGAAGTATCTAGATAAATCCTCTGTATTCTGCAATATCAGACTGGGTTTCTATCAGTAGACTTCACCAACCCTACGTATCCCATTATAACACCTCGGAAAATTAAATGTGAAATTATGTGATAAAATATGGGTTTAAGAGGGAAGGATTAGTGAAAATCAGAGAAATTATGGCCAAAAAGGGCAAAAGGGCAAAATGGTAATTTGCCAAAAACGTAAACCGAGGCATGAAAAATGGAGTTAGAGATTTTATATGACAAAAATAATGCTGGAAATGGAATCAGGACGGAAAATTGAGTGAATAGGCAAATTTGGGAAAAATTGATGAATAGTGATTTTTAAGTGTTAAATACTGCGGTACGAGTGTACCGATAAGTGTGAAATTTTTATGAGAATTTTGAGGAAAGAAAAATATGTCATGGACTGGAAAAATATGTAGATTAAGAATTTGATGATCATAATTTTTATCGGAGTTAAAGTTAGATCGCGTGTGGGACCCGTGTGACCGAAGTCACTTAGCCCCCCACCCTTTTTCTTCTTTCTTTCCTTCCTTTTCCTTTCTTCTTACGTGCGCCCTCCCTGTGTGTGAAGAGCCAAAGAACCCATTCCTTCTCATCTTGCCATTTCTTCATTTCTTCACCAAATCACTTGATTTTGGTGTTGAAATCTATTGTAAACAACCTTCTAGATCCATTGGTAACACTTAGAAGCCATGAAACCACCTCCTTGGGGCGAAAATGGACAAACTCAGATCCGACCCCTTTGGTGTTCTTGGAGTTTTTGGAGTTTTTGGATCTCTTTTGGATTGATGGAGCCTTGGTGGTGTTCATACACTTGATGGTGAGTATATTTGTGGTATTTTTGTGGTTGATTTTGTAGATCTAGAAATTATGCTTTGAATCTTTAATCTTAGATGTGTGATGATAGAGAGCTCAAATGGAAAAATGCTATTAGATGAAAATGCCTTAGAATGATGCATGAAAGCTAGAAATGCTATGATAAATTTTGGTGAAAAAGTTGGATTTTAACTTAGGAAAATTTGTGAAGATTTCATGAAAATTGGTATGTGGTGTAATTGGATAATTGAATGATGGACCATTGGAATAGATTGATAATATGATTATATGATTAGTGTGTGTGTTAAAATGGAATTGAAAACCTTGTAGAATGAACCTTTGAGGAATTCGAACCATAGAGGGGTTTGGAGGAAAAATGATATAAAAATGATGTAGTGGAAGTTGAATGATTGAAAATGATGTTTAATTGGATGATAGTATAGTGTGGTAAAGTGGAATGAGAAGAAAGAATGTGTGATTCATGGTGTAATTGGTAAATTAACCTATAAAAGAGATTGAAGTAAAATGGTATGGAAAAATAGCCTTTGGCCTAGGTGATTTAAATGATGATTAATTGTGTAAATGAATGGTTGACATTGGAATTGTATTGATAATCATGTTGTGGATTATCTAGGTTGCCTCTTTTGGACGCTTTGGAAGCGGGTAAGCTTGGAGCTTACGTTTGGAGCATGGGCTCGGTATTGAGGTAACCTTTGGAACTGGGGTTTAGCCCTTGTGTGCTCCACCACACCTAGTGGATGGTTGTGGTTGGATTATGTGGTTATGGCATTGTGTGATTGTGTGCTTGTATGCATATTGCTTGGATTTTGTGAAAATTGTTTGGTCACTGGCCAGTTGACGTGTGTGGAGTTTGGACATCCGCTGGATCATTTCGTGACGGAATGCCAGTTGGAATGTGCCATGGAGTCGACTCTGGGAGCGACGCCAGGATGATCCAAACGGGGACGTCCGCCGGATAGGGCTCATGAGGAGTTCCGGTTGGGTATTGCCATGGAGTCTTCTTAACCATGGGAGAGGCGCCAGGACTGTCTCGGGAGTTATATGATGGAGTCCTTGAACATGAATCCATGAGTGGATGTTCTTGGGTTGTCTCCAGTTGGTGGGTGATATTGCATTGCTTGCATATTGTATGATGTTATATTTGCACATTGAGTGAGCCATGGGGTGGAGAAACCTCCAGGGCCCTTGGTTTACTGAGATATATTTATATATCTCACCCCGTGTTGTGGGGCATCATTTCAGGTCAGGTTGAGCCTGGAAGAGTGGAGCATGAGGTGCATGTTGGAGGCACCATGTGATGAGCATTGGATAGGGACACATCTTGCATATGTTTTATGCTTTAGACTTAGGCCATGAACTTGTGCATGTTGAAAATGCCATGTTTGTATGTTCATGACTACTTGTTAAGTCTTTCAAATTGATGTATATGTATGACCTTGGAAATTATTGTATATTTGAGTGAGCATGGGACTTGTCCATTGCCACATTCATTGTATTAGAAGCCTTGGTGAATATGTTGTAAAATGGACCATAATTGTTGTAAAATGGCCATTGGATTAAAGACTTGTAAATGATGTTTTAATGAATGGAAATGCATGTTTGAGGGGCCTAATGCCTAAATTATA
Source organism: Gastrolobium villosum (assembly GCA_032173675.1). Taxonomy (NCBI): domain Eukaryota; kingdom Viridiplantae; phylum Streptophyta; class Magnoliopsida; order Fabales; family Fabaceae; genus Gastrolobium; species Gastrolobium villosum. The sequence goes on along the minus strand of JAVKPL010013573.1, from coordinate 39,194 downwards.
GTATGTTTAAGTGTTGTGTGGAGTACTAAGATGTTAGGGATGGATTACACAACCCTTCTTGGGCTTAAAATGCTGTAATCTGTCACTTTTACTGCATAGTAATCGATTACCCAAGCATGGTAATCGATTACCATGCAACAGGGGACGAAATTTGGCTACTGTCTTCACTGGTAATCGATTACTGAGCTTTGGTAATCGATTACCATGTGAGGTAATCGATTACCCAAGGTTGGTAATCGATTACCAGAACAGAGGATTTGAAAAATTGGCTACTGCCTCATTTTTGACAGGTGGTAATCGATTACCACCCACTGGTAATCGATTACCACAGTGTAAATTTTGAAAATTTGAGTTTTTCTGGACTAAAAGAAAGGGGTTTAACTTGATGGGTAGAACTCCACATGGTACGTGGTTTGAAACCACGCGTAACTAATGTAAAGGGGTAGAACTTGGTAAGATATGAAATTAAGTTGATGGGTTTAAATGAGTTGAATAAAGAGAAAGATTAATGATGTTGTAAACTGAATGCTTCCGCGTATTGCATTTACAATTATAGTGTTGTTTTAATTGATTACGGAATATGTTATGGTTATAAAAAGGAATATGATAAAAGTAAAAAGTTTTCCCGTAATTTAATTAACCCAATTACTGTGATTGTAACTGCGCTTAATATCATAATCAATGTTAACAATACCGGTACGTAACGGGCTGTTACATTTTATGGTATCAGAGCAGTTTCTTTAGGGAACTCTGATGATTGTGTAATTGAGGTGAGTGCTGTATAGTTGTACGTAGACTCTTATTGACTGCTACACATGTGATTCCTTAGTTTGGGCCTGATCAACCCATTCTTCGTGTTCAATGTGTGGTCAGTATAAGATGCCTTCGTGACAACCCTGGAGCACCAATGCCAGTCTTTAGGCTGAGGTGGTGGGTGCAGTATTGACTGCTCCACGGAAAGATATGTTAGTAAGTGAATTTGGTGTAATTGAGGGCTTGGTGAGAATGAGTTAATGGTGTTGATTGTTGTCATTGAGGATTGTATAATGATGATTTATGCAATAAAAATTTATGGTATTGGATTGTTGTAACCGTGAAATTGGTGGTAATTGATGAAAAGGTGAAATGTAAACATGTATTGTAATAAATGTGGTCTGTGTTGGTATATATAAATGATTGAATTGAGTTGATATTGGTATGATGATGTTGGTAAGTCTTTCCTAAATGTTGTGGGGAGTTAGAATAATCGAGTATATGTGGAATTAGAGGTATATCTTTGATGTGGCAGGGGAATGGGAACCCCAATGGATTCGTGAAAATTTGAGTATGAGTGTGTATATGAAGTGTTGGATACCTTAGGGTAAAGTATAAGGTTATAAGACCCTTGATGAGGGCATGTACATGGATGACTTAAGATGCTTGGAGGTAGAAATAAATTGAAATTTCAAATTTGGATTGAGGATTGTGAGTAACTTAAAAGAACTATAGAAATGATGTGTGGGATAATTCAATGTTTAAGATGGGACTTTAGTCCATGATGATTAATGTTGGTTAGGTGTAAGTGAGGATATCATATGAATAAAAAAAAATATAAGAAGTTGAGGAAATTACCATGGATGGCATTTGGTGAATTTGATTGAAAGTATGAAGGTTCATAAGTTAAGGATGGTTGGACTTACAAATGTGGAGGTAGAAAATATAACTGAGTGTGGTGTAGGTAATGGTACTAATATGCTTCCATAATGTTGTGGAGCATTGAAATTGGATGATGTGGCTAACTTTGTGTGGATAATAATCCTGTGATGGCTAAGTGCCATATATATATATGTGTATATCTATATGTTTTGTGAAGGCCGGGGTGCCTAAATGTATATATGTGTGTTGTAATCTTTGGAAAAAGAAAAAATTATTTTTTTGTAAAAGAGTAATGATGTAAGTGAAATTCCCTATGATGGGAAATTTGAAGAGATTGTCTCTTTGGAGTGTCATTGGATGCTCAATTTGGTATGGGATTCATGATGGAGTCCCGGTGTGCAAGTTATACCATGGCACACATGTTGGTAATAATGTGACAATTAATATTGTCCTGGGTTTCCCTTGTGGATTGAATCCTAAGAGGTGTTGCTCTTGGAAGTCCCAGGCGAGCGCTGCTCGAAATTGGAATTTATCTGGTGGTCCCGATGCGCAGAATGCATGGACTGTTAAATGACGACACTCTTGGTGTCATAGTGAAATATTGAGAAAAAAAAAAGTGAATTCAGTTTAATGAAGTGGATCTTCTACAGTGTTGAGCATGGTTGCTACGAGTCATGATGGACAATGGATTAGGACTGTACCGAACATGGGTACTGTTATGAATTGAAAGTTTTGTGACAAAATATGAGAAAGATGTTGGAATCATGTGAGGATGATTATTCTATGGACTAAGACTAATGACTAGTCAAGTGAAATGAGTATATTGTCGAGAAAAGAACCATATTGGAAAGTTATAGTGAACGGTGCAAGAGTAAGATAGAATTAGTATACCATTATGTATCTATATAAGAATCTGTTTGCCGTTATATACGGATTTGATGTGAATGTGTTTATCTGTGTGTCTATCTCCGTATGGATTATGTTCCCGGAGATTATTATTATTATTTTGTATAAGTAAAGTGGTGCGAGGTAGTACCTTGTGTTAGTGGGGCTGTTAGTACAGCCGTTGGCATGTTACCTCTTCTTGCATGAATTATAAGGACAGATTCTCTGATTGGTGGGGCATTGCACCTGGGGCCTTTAGGACAGCAAGAGCTCGAGGGGTTAAACCTAAGGATGTTCTTACCCATTGCATTAGAGGATTGTATCTTGTGAGGAACGCAAGAGGTGATTTTGGATGACTTAAGTGAACAGTAATATGCCTAATATGATGGAATGTGTGAGATGCCATGAGATGGTAGTTTGAATTATGAAATTGAGCACTCGGAGATGTGCATGAGTGTGTACCAAGGTTGGTAGTATGGAATTATGGTTTTTCAGAAATTGTGAAATGAATTATTGGATTGTCACCCTATGTGAAGGGGATGGAAAATTGATTGGTGATGATGGATTGAGTCAAAGTCTTTTGGGAAGATTTGTGATGGCTAGATGTTAAGCTAAGTTGGTGGCCAAAGTGGCCAATGATTTTAAGTTGGTGGCCAAAGTGGCCGATGATTTTAAGAAGTGATTAATGATGATATAGTCAAGTAAGAAAGTGTGATACTAGTTGTTAAAGAGAAAGGTATTTGGTGAAATAAAAGGTTGATGTCTCTACCCTGGTGGTAGAGTTACTGATGGAATTGTAGAGATGCAATTATAAGCGAGAGATGTGTTGAAAATACACAATGTGGATGTTGTTCTTGGCTATGTACCAAGACATACGATTGAGTGTGCTAGTAGTGCTGTGAATAGTCCGAGAGACTTGTGTAACGGACGATATGAAATTATAAAAGTAATGATAATGATGGATTTAGTCCTTGTGGCATGATAAATAGGCTTTGAAAATCCCTATTTGATGGGACAGATATGAGAGAGAGATCATATGTGACCTTGGAGTGATACATACTGGTTGAATGAAATGATAATGATGAAGGTGAGATGTATTGAATGAAATGATAATGATGAAGGTGAGTGTATAGAATGAAATACATGTGAAATTGATAACATGAGTATGGAATGATGATTAAAGAAAAATTGTTAGTGGAAATCTTAGGCATGTTGCCTTAAATGGGAGAAATCAGTGATGAACTGTGTGTCAAGTTTGGAGATGATTAATTGAAAAGGTAATTATGATTTAGTGTATAAAATTCAGGAGTGGATTCATGGTTGAAAGCTTTGAAAGGACCGATGTAAGGTAAGAATTGTAATGTGTGGTCCATTATGTACCAGTAAAATGTCTTGAGGAAGTGATTCGCCGTTGTGTTTTGGCGAAAGTTGGTAAACCTGTAGGGTTGGATTCAAAAGTTGAGCACAGAGATGGTGCTTGTTAAAGATAAGTGTTGGGGTGAAATGGTACGTTATAGGTTAAGAACATGAGAAAGCAAACTGTGTATGTACGAGTTGTGGCTAAATGCCAAGGATGAGGATTTGCCCCTCAGAAACTAAAAGTATAGTGAGTGTGAATTAGATGATTACTCGGTGAATTGCACTGAGAGGCTGGGAGATTCCATAATAGTGTTTGAGGTGGAATAAGAAATGTGGAGCGATTGATGACGAGAGTTATTACTCCGTATAGATAAAAAAAAATAAAAAAAAAATAAATAAAATCAAAGAAGGAAAATGGTGGCTGAATTGTGCCAGTAAGTAATAGTTGCCCGTGTGGCGCAGATTGAACAGGATGTGGCATAACCCTATGGGTATGTTGGTTGATATGTTAATTAGGTGGGAAAACCTGCCAAGAGAAATATTGGGCTATATGTGCTAGGTAGCCGGACTTGTGAAATGAGATTAAAAAGAAATTGAAAGAAATTGGCTTGGTAAAGCATAGAAGTGCACAACTGTGTGGTGCGCTCCGGTTGTTCACATGTGGTGTCACCGGTTGACATTGGAATTGGGAAGGACTTGAGGTCTCCCATTGGGCCTTTGAAAGGCAAGACCACTGTGAAATGTGGCTGAAAAGCCAAAAGATAGAAATGTAAACAATTATTTTGGTGTCCGCGCACTGATGGAGCTTATTGGGTACGGGGGACTGAGATTCTCTGGCTGTATCCCGAGTTAGCATATGTGCATAGTTGATTTTGCGGACAAAATTCCTAAAAGGTGGGGTGAATATAACACCTCGGAAAATTAAATGTGAATTTATGTGATAAAATATGGGTTTAAGAGGGAAGGATTAGTGAAAATCAGAGAATTATGGCCAAAATGGGCAAAGAGGGCAAAATGGTAATTTGCCAAGAACGTGAACCGAGGCATGAAAAATGGAGTTAGAGATTTAATATGACAAAAATAATGCTGAAAATGGAATCAGGACGGAAAATTGAGTGAATAGGCAAATTTGGGAAAAATTGATGAATAGTGATTTTTAAGTGTTAAATACTGAGGTGTGAGTGCACCGATAGGTGTGAAATTTTTATCAATATTTTGGAGAAATAAAAATATGTCATGAACTGGAAAAATACGTAGATTAAGAATTTGTGATCATAATTTTTATCGGAGTTAAAGTTAGATCGCGTGTGGGACCCGCGTGACCGAAGTCACTTAGCCTCCCACCCTTTTCTCCTTCTCTTTCCTTCCTTTTCTTCTCTTCTTACGTGCGCCCTCCCTGTGTGTGAAGAACCAAAGAGCCAAATTCTTCTCCTCCTTGCCATTTCTTCAATTCTTCACCAAATCACTTGATTTTGGTGTTGAAATCTATTGTAAACAACCTTCTAGATCCATTGGTAACACTTAGAAGCCATGAAACCACCTCCTTGGGGCGAAAATGGACAAACTCAGATCCGACCCCTTTGGTGTTCTTGGAGTTTTTGGAGTTTTTGGATCTCTTTTGGATTGATGGAGCCTTGGTGGTGTTCCTACACTTGATGGTGAGTATATTTATGGTATCTTTTTGGTTGATTGTGTAGATCTAGAAATTATGCTTTGAATCTTTGATTCTAGATGTGTGATGATAGAGAGCTCAAATGGAAAAATGCTATTAGATGAAAAGGCTTTAGAATCATGCTTGTAAGCTAGAAATGCTATGATAATTTTTGGTGAAAAAGTTAGGTTTTTAACTTAGGAAAATTTGAGGAATTTTCATGAAAATTGGCATGTGGAGAAATTGAATAATTGAATGATGAACCATTGGTATAGGTTGATAATATGATTACATGATTAGTGTGAGTGTTAAAATGAATTGAAAAGCCTTAGGGCATTCCTTTTTGGAGGAATCCGAATTATGATGAAAATTGAGGAAAAATGATATAAAAATGATGTTTAATTGGATGATAGTATAGTGTGGTAAAGGGGAATGAGAAGAAAGAATGTGTGATTCATGGTGTAATTGGTAAATTAACCTATAAAAGAGATTGAAGTAAAATGGTATGGAAAAATAGCCTTTGGCCTAGGTGATTTAAATGATGATTAATTGTGTAAATGAATGGTTGACATTGGAATTGTATTGATAATCATGTTGTGGATTATCTAGGTTGGCTCTTTTGGACGCTTTGGAAGCGGGTAAGCTTGGAGCTTACGTTTGGAGCATTGGCTCGGTACTGAGGTAACCTTTGGAACTGGGGTTTAGCCCTTGTGTGCTCCACCACACCTAGTGGAAGGTTGTGGTTGGATTATGTGATTATGGCATTGTGTGATTGTGTGCTTGTATGCATATTGCTTGGATTTTTGTGAAAATTGTTTGGTCACTGGCCAGTTGACGTGTGTTGGTTTGGACATCCGCTGGGTTCATCCTACGGGAGAATGCCAGTTGGAATGCCATGGTGTTGACTCTGGGAGCGACATCAGGATGATCCAAGCGGGGGACGTCCGCCGGATAGGGCTCATGAGGAGTTCCGGTTGGGTATTGCCATGGAGTCTTCTCAACCATGGGAGAGGCGCCAGGACTGTCTCGGGAGTTATATGATGGAGTCCTTGAACATGAATCCATGAGTGGATGTTCTCGGGTTGTCTCCAGTTGGATGGTGATATTGCATTGCTTGCATATTGTATGATGTTATATTTGCACATTGAGTGAGCCATGGGGTGGAGAAACCTCCAGGGCCCTTGGTTTACTGAGATATATTTATATATCTCACCCCGTGTTTTGGGGCATCATTTCAGGTTAGGTTGAGCCTGGAAGAGTGGAGCATGAGGTGCATATTGGAGGCACCATGTGATGAGCATTGGATAGGGACACATCTTAAATATGTTTTATGCTTTAGACTTAGGCCATGAACTTGTGCATGTTGAAAATGCCATGTTTGTATGTTCATGACTACTTGTTAAGTCTCCCAAATTGATGTATATGTATGACCTTGGAAATTATTGTATATTTGAGTGAGCATGGGACTTGTCCATTGCCACATTCATTGTATTAGGAGCCTTGGAGAATAAGTTGTAAAATGGACCATATTTGATGTAAAATGGCCATTATGTTAAAGACTTTGTATATGATACATAATTGAATGAAAATGCATGTTTGAAGGGCCTAGAGTCTAAATTATAGTATGTTTAAGTGTTGTGTGGAGTACTAAGATGTTAGGGATGGATTACACAACCCTTCTTGGGCTTAAAATGCTGTAATCTGTCACTTTTACTGCATAGTAATCGATTACCCAAGCATGGTAATCGATTACCATGCAGCAGGGGACGAAATTTGGCTACTGTCTTCACTGGTAATCGATTACTGAGGCTTGGTAATCGATTACCATGTGAGGTAATCGATTACCCAAAGTTGGTAATCGATTACCAGAACAGAGGAATTGAAAAATTGGCCACTGCCTCATTTTTGACAGGTGGTAATCGATTACCACCCACTGGTAATCGATTACCACAGTGTAAATTTTGAAAATTTGAGTTTTTCTGGACTAAAAGAAAGGGGTTTAACTTGAGGGGTAGAACTCCACATGGTACGTGATTTGAAACCACGCGTAACTAATGCAACGGGGTAGAACTTGGTAAGATATGAAACTAAGTTGATGGGCTTTAAATGAGTTGAATAAAAAGAAAGAGTAGAGGTGTTGTTAAACTGAATGCTTCCGCGTATGGAATATGATAAAAGTAAAAAGTTTGCCCGTAATTTAATTAATCCAATTACTATGATTGTAACTGCGCTTAATATCATAATCAATGTTAACAACACCGGTACGTAACGGGCTGTTACACCCATCAACACAAAATCCTCCCTTCTTGCACAGATACATCCAATATGAAAATATGGGCTCAACAACACTCCCCACCAACTTGCCGAAAGAAAATACAAAAGAGTGAAGCACAGGAGGTTTCCATATCAAAATTAACTATGGTGATTTCCGTTGCATTAAGAGGTTATCCAGCCAAAAATATACTGCCAAAAAGTAGGGATAAAAAAAGAAATGAAGGATGAGAATAGATGAGGAGTGCAGATTGTGTTTAAGCACCCTAGGAATACAATGAAATTATATGCAGGGCAATGCAAAGTTTATATCATCCTTGCCCTCCCAGCTCCTGTAATGGTCAATGATGGGCCCTTGAGCCTATTCAAAAAGGTATACCAGAGGAGAAGGAAAGCACAATTGCTTGGGAAAAATAGTAACATGACAGTAAAGGAGGATGAAAGGGGTAAGTTAGTTATTGGGGAAGCCACGTGGAGTGCTATGAATGGAGGAGTAGTGGGGGAAAGCATGGGAGGCGTTCCACGAATCGAGAGACAATATAAGGTAGTTATACTCTAATGGTGGATGTGAAGAAAATATTCCAATTGGGGGAAAGTGGTAGCCATTGGGTTCTTTGGGCAATTTCCAGAAGATGGGAAAGCACAATTGCTTGGGAAAAATAGTAACATGACAGTAAAGGAGGAAGAAAAGGGGAAGTTAGATATTGGGGAAGCCACGTGGAGTGCTATGAATGGAGGAGTAGTGGGGGAAAGTGATGCAATCAGGCCCAAGACATACATGAGGGACAAGTCCAGGCGAATATGGATCCAAAACCAACAAGGCCCAAGTGAACCAGAGGAGCAACCATCAGATACAGACACGTCATCAATAGGAATGCCCAATAATACCTTGTAGCAGAATGATGCGTGAGGTGGCATGAAGTTGGTTATATGGAGAAGCAAAGGGAAGGGGGAGAAGCAAAGAAGAATGACGATGAAGAGTTCTTAGGAGAGCGTGGGACCTCTAGAATTGTCTCACTCGCCCTCTGCGCAGCCCCTCCTCTGTCAAATCCATTCGATGCTCCATTTGTCGCGTTATTACCATTCCACAGAGCTCCCAGATCGGAGCTCTGATACCAATTTGTTACATTTTTCTTAGAGCAACCAGGTAATTATCACAATGAAAAAAGAGATCTGAACGTTCAATTGTATTATTCAAATGGAAGATAACACTCTGATACAGAGAATGGTTCATATTTAAGAACAATTACAGCAATCCAAACCAGTAACTAAAAGGTAAATCAATAAAAGGAAAGATAACAGTGAGACAATTCTAGAGGTCCCACACTCTCCTAAGAACTCTTCATCATCATTCTTCTCTGCCTCTCCTCCTTCCCCTTGCTTCTCCGTATAACCAACTTCATTCCACCTCAAGCATCATTTTGTTACGAGGTATTATTGGGCATTCCTATTGATGACGTGTCTGTATCTGCTGGTTGCTCCTCTATTTCACTTGGGCCTTGTTGGTTTTGGATCCATATTCGCCTGGACTTGTCCCTCTTGTATGTCTTAGGCCTGATTGCATCAATTTCCTAATTGCCTGGTTTTGGGAGGAGATGGACGTTATCCGCAAACAATTTCCCAATTTCAACCTTGAGGATAAGGTTGTACAAATGGGGGGAGTATTGATGCAATCAGGCCCAAGACATACAAGAGGGACAAGTCCAGGCAAATATGGATCCAAAACCAACAATGCCCAAGTGAACCAGAGGAGCAACCAGCATATACAGACACGTCATCAATAGGAATGCCCAATAATACCCTGTAACAGAATGATGTGCGAGGTGGCATGAAGTTGGTTATATGGAGAAGCAAGGGGAAGGGGGAGAGGCAGAGAAGAATGATGATGAAGAGTTCTTAGGAGAGTGTGGGACCTCTAAAATTGTCTCACTATTATCTTTCCTTTTATTGATTTACCTTTTAGTTACTGGTTTGGATTGTTGTAATTGTTCTTAAATATGAACCATTCTCTGTATCAGAGTGTTATCTTCCTTTTGAATAATACAATTGAACGTTTAGATCTCTTTTTTTCCTTATTCATTGTGATAATTACCTGGTTGCTCTGAGGAAAACGTAACACTAATGATGGGTGTGAAGAAAATATTCCAAGTGGGGGAAAGTGGTAGCCATTGGGTTCTTTGGGCAATTTCCAGAAGATGGGTAGCCAGTAGTTCTTTGGTAGTAGTGTAATAATGTGATGAGTCTGAGTTGTATTTGCTTTGTTTTCCTTAATGAGTTGATGTAATCAGTATGGAGTCACTCTAGATAATATTGAGTTAATAATATAATAGTTTTTTTTATGCGATCGTTCCTTTGGGGTACCAATAGTCAAACACCTCTATATCTGCTTGACCACTTCATAGGTGTCTTATAAATCTGCCACAATAGCAGTAATTTCTGTCCCTAAATTTTCTTTTTAGCTTCTCATGCTTTACTATGTTTCCATTAAAAGCTTCCCATAAACATTTTTGTGCAAAATTAACAATTTCTACACTAGTTATGGAGCTAAAGAGCAGAAGAAAGTCTAGAGACGGTAAAAAGTGAAGCTAACCTGCACTGGTGTAAATGCAAGACTTGAGGTCAAACCAGATGTAGCGCCACTGCTACCATATTGTTTTTCCTTGAATCTGACAAATGAAAATAGTTCCTCAGAATTGTCATTGTGATGTGATCAATTAGATAAACAGTATAACTGAGACAGGAATGAAGATTCAACATGTTGTAAAACAATCATATAAGAAGAACATAATAAGATATGTAGAACTAAAGGCAACAACAAGGAATTACTTCTTAGCAACTTTTGCAGCAGTTTGCTTGGACCAACTGACACACGAAGCTTGCCACCGCCAGCCTGACCAAGCATTCCATAACCCTCACCCAGACCATCCCCTGTAATGCACAAGCATAAAATTATAAGCAAATAAGGAGATATTGACACTTTACAAGTTCACAATATTAAAATTTACAAAAAAGAAAAAAAGAAAAAGAAGAAGATGAAGTTAAATTTCCAAAGGATGACTATTATTTGTTTATTACTGTGTTAGGACTTAGGAGCCTTTTATGTTAGAAGAGCAATTTGGCTGCTTACACTAGGTTTACCCTTTCACTACACTTGTACTTTGACCTGAATTATTCAGGTGGAATGTGTAGTAGCAGATTGTACCAAAAAAATCGTGTAGCAGCAGAATATTTGGATTAGGTTGGTCAACATAAAGTCCAAATGGTAGGGTTAACTTTACTTGGGCATAACTTTTGATCTCAGAAGCTGTTCGTTTATCATTAAATATCAATGGAAAGGCCCAAACGAGTCATCGTTGTTGCAACCAGGATGATTGTTGTCGTTTCCAACCCCAAAATGTTGTTTCAACATGTTTTGAGCCATTTTTATAATTTTTTGCCTTATTTTAACTATTTTCCATTTTCTATTAAGCATGGACATCAGCGGACACATGGACATGGGCAATGTTCAAAATATAGGACACTGGGACGTAGCCATATATAAAGATGTGTGTCTGTTTGTAAAGAGAGAGAGAGCATGTCAAGTGAAATTTATTGAGCAAGACCTAAGTTGAGAAGCGGGATTTACAAATTTATCCCAAAACAATAAGCCAAGCTTTACATTTTTTCTATGATAATGACCCTATCAAAAAAATACTAAAAGGCTTCATTTTATAGTGCAGGGATGTAGGCCACAAGTTAGGAAGGATAAGCCACAAACGAAGAGTCCTTCTAGGAGAAGTTTCGTTAGCATTTAGAATCTTTTATGTCTATTTTATTATTATTTTTCTATATTTTAAGTTGTTCTCTGAAAGTTAATTTCCTTTTGAAAAATTAAAAACAAATCTTTGAAAGTTTTTTACAATAGACGTGTCCTGTTAAGTGTCAAGTCATATTTGGGTATTGGCGGAGTGGCTAAGCCTTGTCTAATGCGTCCAAGTAAGCAAAAATTTTAACTGCACCGGTTGAGCAATGTCCAACACATGTCATATGGGTGTCAAAGGAGTATCATGCCAAAGGCATGTCCAATGCTCCGACATTTAGAGAAACACAGTGTTGGTGCTTCACAGGTCGTTTGTAATCGAGGCCCAACCTAGGGTTGGCTGCCTTTACATTCTTCTTGCTTGAAACATTTTGATCATTCCAGTTTGAACAAAATTATCAGAATTTCTTCAACCTTTGTGTTTAATTTTCACGTGTACATACTGTATCAATTATTAGTATATAGTAGTAATAATAGATAGTTATCAGTCCAGATTCAATAAGAATAAGATAGAAATAGCTATTGTCTTCTATTCTGATTCAATATAAGAGTAACATCAAGACTAGTGGAATCTCTGTTGTGTAATACAGAAGAAAATACAGAGTCAAAGTAAAAACAATGTTAATAACACAGGCAATTAGAGAGTGCCTGGCTATGAAGCACCGATACTTCAAAAACCCTAACGTGTCATTGTCCGACCCTTCCCGACACTCTCCGACACTCCAACACGCATTATATAAACTCAAAAAATGGTTCAAAGGTTGTGTTGCGTTGCGTTTTTAGTTATAACTATTAGATTCGTTGGATTACGATTAACATTTTATTGAGTTTACCGTAAATATTTGGAATATTTTGTTCTTTGCAAAATTGATGGGGTATTATAAGTTTAACTTCATTTTTTGTTAAATTATTGAATATTAAATATAATACACACTACATAAATTAAAAATATTATTTAATATCAAAACGTGTCCTAATGTGTCCTAACGTGTCAAAATCTAACATTTTTTAGAATTAACGTGTCGGAGTGTCGTATCGTGTCGTGTCACATGTCCCGTGTCAGTGTCAGAGCTACATAGGTGCCTGGTCTCTCCGCCTAGTTCCCTTACTCAATTCTTGCTCACTTTTCTCTACTTTACCCCTCCTCTGTTATACTAATAGCCTAACAGCATATGTCAATTATTTCCCCCCTTCCACCTGCCACCAGCCACATTAGCAGGTGGTTATATTCTCAACCCCCTCCCTTATTTCCCTTCTAATCCTTCACATTCCTCACATATACTAATAGCCTAACACATGGTTTTTTAACACGACATCAAAATTGTTACAAGTCTAATTACTGTGTATTCTCTCTTTTTCCTTCCATCCAATCCTTAATTTCCTATAATTTCAATATAATAAATATAAATGCACGCATCAAATTAGAAATCAAAAAGAAAAACATTGCTTTAAAAATGAAAATCAGATCAGGACAAAAGAAATCTGGTAAAATTACCCAAAGAACTCTCTTCAGGGACTCCAAATTGCATCTTATTGGCTAATTTCCTCATGTCTGCTATTGCATTCCTGACATAAGAATGAACAGGTCATGAACTAAAAAATCAAAAAAGACAAACAGAAAATTTACCCTCAACCCTGTAAAAGCCCTTCTAGATCAACAAGAGTCAAATCCATTTGATTTCCTATCTTCTTCACAACACGTGCATAATCAATCGAGTGATGCACCAACGACTCAAGCTCTGGAAATTTTAAGCGATACTTATCACGAATGAAATTGTGAATAATAACAATTTCATTCTCAATGTCAACTGACAACGCATTGCATTCCACTATCAATTGATATTCAGGATCATCTTATAAATCTACACCCTGTATAGAGACATCTGAACCCTTTTTAAACGCTTCTTCCACTTTCTGCCATGAAGAATAACGTTAATCTATATTTACATGCCCAATATACATCCAAATAAATTATAACCTCCGAGATAATTATAAAGTAGCAGGCAGGGGAGAAAAAAGAAACAAACAGTAATATTACAACAAAAAGCAATTAGAAGGATGTTAAAAGCTTCATTTGCAACTAATACGCAGCTTATTCTAGATTCTACCACAACTAGTGCAATGCTCCACAATCTCAATTTAAAACCCACTCAAAAGAAAAAGATTACTAACTAACCTGCATAACATCAATGCATCTCTGGGTTTTCAGCAACTTGGAAACATTGTCCAAGTCATCATAGTTGAGGTTTTCTAGGTTAGCCAGATCTCCATCAATATCTTCTTCCATATCTGCAGCATCCACATCATTATCCTCCTGAAACAAAAAGAACCAGATTAATCATCAATTTCATCAAACTTTACAGGTTAAAATCAAAAAACAAAAATTCAGAAAAGAAGAAGATTATACTCTCCTGCGCATCGTAGGGAAATTATCTGCCCAAGAAGCACTCCTCAGAGAATGGTCATGTCATGACATGACCCTACATCTCGTAAGCTCGAGAGGTGTTCGTCCACCACTCATGGGCATCGCCCTGCAGCATGTAAGTCGAGAACATCAGCTTCTGTGGGTCAGTACACTGCATGACCTGAAATATCTTGTCCAGCGATTGCAGCCATCTCGCCGCAGCAATAGGATCCAAAGACTCCTCAAACACAGGTGGCTTATGCTTCCTGAAAGCATTCAGCCGTCGATCAATAACATCACGATCCTCAACAGGCTCTGCCAAGGTCTCCACTATCTCAGCGACATGAGCAGCACTGCCAATCTGGCTATGGCTCTCCTCCTGAGTACTAGGCGGAGGCGGTGGTGGCGGTGGAGCCTGGCCGACAGCAGGACCAACCCTCATCTCCTCCAACATGACTCTCATCATCATCATGTTTGTCATCCTGTTCGCCTCGAGGACTTCCTCAATGGTCCTCCGGTTCGCTTCACGAACCTCAGTTGTGGCTATCCGGTCCGCCTCACGAATAGCTTCCATCTCAGCCAAAGCAGTCAGGACAGGATCAGGTTGATCCTCATATGTGTCTCGTGTTCTCCCGGATCTTACCATGACTCTGCACAAGTTACACAATTTATGAGTTGATCAGGCCCACGCAATGTGATCACATATGCATTATCATAATAACATTCGACGGAGTAAACACATAAGACAGACACAACCAAACAACCTAGCAATTGCAATACATACAGGCTTTTCCCTCGAACCATTGCTCTGATACCATAAATGTAACACCCTGTATATATCCGGTGATGTTATCATACTATCGTATTAAGCTGCGCTTAATTGAAAATGCGAAATATCTTTTTCTTTTCAATTATGATGTTATTATCACTACCAACTTGCTTATTAATCATTTAATAAAAACATTGCCTGTATATAATTGCAATAAAACAGCTAACTGAAATACCTCATTAAATAAATAACATAAGCATTAGTCTCTAGTCACGGAATTACAACATGTAGACCGGACCAACTATCAGTTTATACAACTCAGCTCAAAGCACTAACTACAGTGACATGGGCAATCCTCATGCTCACACAAATAAGGCAACAAAGCTCAACATCAGTCTCAACATCAACAATGTAATAATAAAGGTGCGAAAAAACATAAACAGCATCCAATTCAGTCATGCTATCATCAAAGCAGTAATAAAATAATCATCAACCAAGCTCTGGCCTCTTGTCGCCAGAGACATCAGCCCCCATACTACCTGAACCTGAAATAAGCATTCCCCAAACGTGGGGTGAGATCTCTAACAATAAATCTCAGTAAGACAAGGGGTCCTCAAGGATCTTCCACCCCAAGCTCACTTACATGTGCAATATAATTTTAAAAACAGTTCATCATCATCAGTTCTAAAACAATGCAATGTAGCAGATAATCATGTCATGTGTGTCAATACTATTCTACTGGCCAGAGAAATGCAGGAATACGTCTATCTCCTACATATAGTGCAAGACGCCACTTGCATCCACCCTGGATTACCGTATTGTATGACGCCACATACTCAGGCTTACCGTCAAGATGGAACAACACATGCATATTAAAAGTCATTACATGTAGAGTTCAATCAACATTTCATATATCCAAAAAGCATGTAATACAACATGCATAAAACCACACCCCCATGGGACATGGTGGAACCACAACATGGCTAAACCGAGGACACGAAAGCTTACCTTGCTAGTTAACACCCAAAGCCAAGAGTCCACAGCTCAAAGTCCAAACACAGAAGAATCACAATCTGTTATGGGCCAACACTATAACAATAATAATGCACCACAAGCATACAACTTAAAGACAACGTCTTTCCTTTACGTTTTACGTCTTAAGTCTCCATACAAAGCCATAAGCCCTTAATCACTTGATTCTGACTTAGTTCATTAATTACAGAAGTCCAACTTCCTTAATCTAGGGTTCACAAATCCCCAATAGCCTACTGTACACACAGCACAGCTACTGTTCTACGAAATCCCAGAATATCCGGATATTCCTCGGGGACATATTCGGATATGCAATATCCGGATATCTCACTGACCATATCCGGATAAACAATATCCGGATATCCAAATCCCCATATCCGGATATCCAATATCTGGATACCATATCCGGATATATGTTCGACAAATATCCAGATATTTCGCGACAGAATGCAGTTTCTGCATTTCGCGAAGATATCCTTCCAAGGTTGGGTTTTTACTGATTAAAGACACCTAAACATGCATTTCTAGGTGTGTTAGACATTACCCAACGTTCAGTTACCATCTTTTAGCCTTAGCATACATCAAGGTTCCATTTTTAAACATAAAAACTCATGATCATGGAATGAACAACTCACCCAAGCTCAACCAGCCAACAAAGGGTGCTGTTGGAGCTCACCACACAACTCCAAGGTTCCGACTTCTAGTAAGAACGAAAATGGACCAACAAGAAAGGTTTCTCCTTCACAAAGGTGACACTTTGAAGCACAAAAATTCCAAAACCAAGGCTTTCACCACCCACTCTCCAAACTCAGCCCACAAGCTGACTCAAAACAGCCACGAGACTCAGAAAAGATGCTTCTTTCACACTCCCTATGATCTCTCCCACTCACACAAGGCACAAAGTGAAGAGAAATGGAGGAAAAGAGGCCACAAGGCTCAAGAAAATGATGAGGGAGCAATGGAACAGTAGCATGAAGCTGGTCAGCCACCACACTCACGCTGGAAATAGTGGCACCTAGGGTTTTGTGCCCTTAAAGTCATATATATATCCACTTAACCAATTAACAAGCATTATTAACTTAATTGCTACGCTTAGCATTTTAATCCCAAACTCAGGATTCTTAACCTACTCAATTTTACAAGAATTAACGTATTTTTCTTATAATTTTCTGAGCACCTTTCCGGTACGCGCTTTTCCATAGCCAGTATCAGTTCTGGCATCAGATCTCATTATTTTGACTTGAAACTCATTTTACAAGTCCTACATATTATTCTAGTAATTATTATGCACTTGTTATAATTTTTCGGGATACTTTTTCGGTACGCATTTATACCGACTAGCAGGACCGGTATCTGCACTTTTCTTCCGAAAAGCGACTTTCAGCATTCTTACCCAATAATTATAATTATTAAAGCCTCATAATAATTATTAGGGTCAATTATGGAATTATTTCCTAATTATCACAATTAAATCATTAATTATCTTAATTAACGGTGCGGGTTCTTACAATCACATATCTGTATATCTCACGACAGAATGCAGTTTCTGCATTTCGTGAAGACATCGACCAAAGGTCCAACTTTTAACACTTATATACGTCCAAGGATCCATTTTTAAGCATATACAAGTTCACTTATGTGTTGGTTACTTCATTTTAACCTTTAATATGCAAAGACATCGTCTTTAAGCCATTAAAACTCATGATTAGGTGAGGGAACTTACCCAAGGCTTAAACCAGCAAGTCAAGGTGCCCTTGGAGCTCCCAAATTGCTCCTCAAAACTGACCAAACTCAAAACAAAATGACACCAAAGCTATGACCTTTCTTCACAAGGAAGGCTCCTTGAAACTCCAACAACCAAGGAAGAGACTCACACCCTCACACAAGGCAACTCAGCCCACAAACACACTTCAAACAGAGGAAAAAACTCAGAAATAAGTCCTCCCACTCAACCCCAAGGATCACTCTCACTCATACCAAGTGTTTTAGAGAAAGAACAAAGAAGAAATGAGGTCCCTTGGCTCCAATGGTGCAGGAAGGAAGAGGGTGGCAATGTGGCTGCTCAAACTTCAGAAAGTCTCACGTAATGAAGCTGCACATGCCTAGAGTTATGTGCCATAAGTTGAATATATAGCCACTTAAGTCATAAACGCGCAGTATTAGCATTAATAGCTACGCAAAACATTTTAATCCCAAACTTTGGAATCTTAACCTACTCATTTTTCTAAGATTTGTCATATATTTATTTTATTTTTCGGAGCACCTTTCCGGTACGTGCTTTTCCATAGCCAGTATCATTTCTGGCATGAGTTCTCATTATTTTGACTTGAAACTCGTTTTTCAAGTCCTACGTATTATTCTAGTAATTATCATGCACTTCTTATAATTTTCAGGGATACTTCACCGGTACGCATTTATACCGGGTAGAAGAACCGGTATCTGCGCTTTTCGCACGAAAAGCGACTTTCAGCATCATTACCCACTTATTATAATTATTAGAGCCTTATAATAATTATTAGGGTCAATTATGGAATTATTTCCTAATTATCACATTTAATTAATTAATCACCTTAATTAGCGGTGCAGGTTCTTACATTCACCCCACCTTTTTAAGGATTTTGTCCTCAAAATCAGAACATACCTGTCTCGAAAGTCGGGATACTACCGGAGAAGCTCGTCCTCTTGCTCCCAAGTGCACTCCTCAGGAGTACGTCCAGTCCATTGCACCTTGACCATCGGAATGGTCTTGCTCCTTAGCTGCTTCTCGCCTCGATCGAGAATCTTGAGTGGTCAGACGGGAATCTTTAGGTTCTCCCGAACCTCCACATCATCCGGTTGCACCACGTGCCAAGGATCCGCTATGTATTTCCGAAGCTGAGACACGTGAAACACGTCGTGGATGTTAGCCAAGTTTGGAGGCAAGGCAAGCCGGTAGGCAACTGGTCCTACTCTACCAAGAATCTGGTATGGCCCAATAAACCGCGGGCTCAGCTTCCTTACTCCCAAGGCCCGGCCAACACCGATGACAGGTGAAAGTTTCACATACACGTGGTCACCCTCACTGAATTCCAGTGGATGATGCTTGATATCATAGTAGCTCTTCTGGCGATTATGCGCGTGCTTCAACTTTTCTCTGATCATCTGGATCTGCTGGGTAGTATCTTGGACAAAGTCCAAGCCAAAAAACTCTTTATCTCCAACCTCAGACCAGCAGGTAGGAGTCTGACACCTCCTATCATACAGCGCCTCGTAGGGTGCCATGCTCAGGCTAGCATGAAAACTGTTGTTTTACGAAAATTCCACCAACGGAAGGTACCTATCCCATGCTGAACCCTGCTCCAACGTGCAAGCCCTCAACATGTACTCCAATGTCTGGATGGTCCGCTCAGTCTGTCCGTCAGTCTGAGGGTGATAGGCGGTACTCAATCTCGATTGTGTACCAAAAGCTCCCTACAGCGCCTCCCAGAATCGAGAAGTGAACTTCGGGTCCCTATCACTGATGATACTCTCGGGCACCCCGTGAAGCCTCACAATCTCGCAGACATATAGCTTAGCCAACTGCTCTGTAGTGAAGCTCACCTTCACTAGAAGAAAATGGGCAGACTTCGTCAACCTGTCCACTATGACCCAGATAGAATCACAACCCGCCTGAGTCTTCGGCAACCCCACCACAAAGTCTATGGAAATGGTCTCCCACTTCCACTTAGAATCTCAAGAGGTTGAAGCTTACCAGACGGTTTCTGGTGCTCAATCTTCACCTTCTGACAAATCAAACATTTGGACACGTAGACCGCTATGTCTTTCTTCATGCCCGGCCACCAAAAATTTCTTTTTAAGTCCTGATACATTTTTGTAGCACCAGGGTGGATAGTAAGCTGGCCCTTATGAGCTTCTGCCATAACCTCCTCAGTCAATGGCCCTAGAGTGATTACAACCCTCTTCTGAAACAACAACAATCCATCATCATTCCAAGACACACCATCTTGGTTTTTCACATAGTCAAGGCACTCTCTTTGCACTTGTGTCTCTTTAATTTTTTCCATTAACTCATTAATCACTTATGTTGTGTCCATCTCGAGAAGTGCGCCCCCAAATAAGGAGTTCACTCTCAGGTCTCAGAACTTTTCTATCACATCATAGTCGCTCATCATCAAACTGGATAGACTCACGGATTTCCGGCTCAAAGCGTTAGCTACCACATTAGCCTTGCCAGGATGGTACCTCAACTCAAAGTCGTAATCCTTCAAGAACTCCATCCATCTTCTCTGTCTCATGTTCAACTCCTTCTGGTCGAACAGATACTTCAAACTCTTATGGTCACTGAATACAGCAAACTTCATGCTATACAGGTAATGCCTCCAAATCTTGAAAGCAAAAACAATAGCTGCCAACTCAAAGTCGTGAGTCAGGTAGTTCTCCTCATTAGGCTTCAACTGCCTCGAAGCATAAGCAACAACTTTCCCTTTCTGCATCAACACGCAGCCTAGCCCCTTCCCAAAGGCATCGCAATATAACTAAAACTGCTCCGCAGGATCAGAAAGGACCAGCACAGGTGCAGTAGTAAGTCTCTCTTTCAAATCCTGGAATCACTCTTCACATTCATGTGTCCACACAAATGGAGTCTCCTTTCGGGTAAGGCGAGTCATCGGTAACACCATCTTGGAGAATCCTTTAATGAACCTTCTGTAGTACCCTGCCAAACCTAAGAAGCTTCTTACTTCTATAACCGTCTTGGGTCTCTCCCAATCCATCACGGCCTCAATCTTATTAGGATCAACTGCAACTCCATCAGCGGAAATCAGATGACCCAGAAATTTCACCGACTTTAGCCAAAACTCACATTTCGACGGCTTTGCATATAGCTTTTTCTCTTTCAACACTTGCAACACAATCTTCAAGTGCTTAGTATGCTCCTCCTCTGTCTTAGAGTAAATCAAGATGTCGTCAATGAAGACGATCACAAACTGATCCAGGTACGTCAGGAAGATCCTGTTCATGTAGTCCATGAATATTGCGGGTGCATTGGTGAGTCCGAACGGGATCACCAAATACTCATAATGACCATATACTGAACGAGACGCGGTCTTTGGGAAATCCTCCAGCTTTACCCGAATCTGATGATATCCGGACCAGAGATCAATCTTTGAATACACGCAAGCACCTCTGAGCTGATCCAACAAATCATCAATGCATGGAAGGGAATACTTGTTCTTGATCGTCACCTTGTTCAACTGCCTGTAGTTGGTGCACAATCGCACTGTCCCATCCTTCTTCTTCACGAAGATAATCGGTGCTCCCCAAGGAGACACACTCGGCCGAATGAAATCTTTCGCTGAAAGATCCTCAATATGCTTCTTCAGCTCAGCTAACTCCGGTGGCGACATCCACACAAGACAACAAGTCAATAGAGAACTCTATCTCCCTCTGCGGTGGAAACTCGGGAATCTCCTCGAGAAATAGCTCGAGGAATTCCCTCACCACAGGAATGCCAGTGAGATCCTCTTGTGTACCACTCACCAAACCTCCCAACATGATATAGCCAAATGCCCCTGCTCTCAAGGCCCTCCTCGCCTGCAGGACTGAAATGAACGGTGAGGAACTGGCTGTGGATTGACTCGGAGACATCACCACTCTCTTGGCACAATAATCAATCAATGCACAATTTTTGGACAGCCAATCCATGCCCAGAATAATCTCCAAGTTGGCCATCAACAATCCTATCAGATATACCGAGAAGTCACGGCCATCCCACTGAAACACTACATCACGATGGACAGTAGAGGTTAAACATTTTTCTCCGGTGGCGGTGGTCACCCGCATCGGTGGAGAAAGCGCAGCAATGGGCAACTCAAGCCCCAAGGCAATCGGGGTAGCAACAAACGAATGCGTAGCCCCGGAGTCAAACAAGACATCTATAGCAGAACCACCAATGGTAACTGTACCTCGGACAAGGTTCGGAGCTCTATCCGACTGCTGCCGATCAAGGGTGTACACACGTCCAGTAACAGGTGGCACTTCTGGTGCCACTGTAGGAACCATCTGCAAGGGAATTGCTTGCACTGCAGCTGCACTCGCCGTCGCTGAAGGGCAATCTCTGGAGTAGTGGCCCTCCTTGCCACACTAGAAACAGATCAACTAGCTTGTGGAACACGGCCCAAAATGAGTCTTCCCGCATCCCGAGCATCTGGGAGCAAAAGGTCTCGCTGCACTCCCCTGAGCAGAAGTCCTCTTGAAGTGATTTGGCGCTTGCTTGGCCGCCAACTGCTTTCTTTTACCCTTGTTCCCAAACTTCTTGTCTCTCTAGGAAGTGGAACCACCAGTACCCTGTGGCACCTTAATCTTGGCCTTCTTGGCCTTACTTGCGCTGCAATAATCCTCAATGTCACGACACTGCTGCACCAGAGCCCCAAAGTCTCTCAAAGCAGAACCAGCAAGGTGACCAGCAATGTCCTCATTAAATCCCCTGCGGAACTTACCAGCTAAGAAAATGGGAGCCGGCCACGTCATCCGAAATTGAGCAAAATTAACCAGCTTATTGAACTTGGCCAGGTACTCGTCAACAGACAACGAGCCCTGAACTAACCTGTCGAACTCTCCCTGCTTCCTCTCTTGTGCATCTTAGGGAAAGTACCGACCAAGAAAGCAGTCCTCAAAGAACGACCATGTCATCACATGCCCTGCATCTCGAACACCTGGGAAGTGTTCGTCCACCACTCATGGGCATCGCCCTCCAGCATGTACGTGGCGAACATCAGCTTCTGTGGATCCGTACACTGCATGACTCGGAAAATCTTATCTAGCGCCTGAAGCCATCTCGCAGCAGCAATAGGGCCATAGGACCCATGAAAAGTAGGTGGCTTATGCTTACGGAAAGCATTCAGCCAGCGGTCGATCTCATCACGATCCTCGACGAAAATAGGAACGGCCTGCATGGCCCCCGTCAGGTGACTACCCTCACCTATCTGACTCTGGGTATCGTCCTGATGACTATGTAGAGGTGGAGGCGATGGTGGCGGTGGAGGTGGTGGAGGACACTGGCCAACAGCAGGCTAGCCCTCAGATCCTCTAACATGACCCTCATCATCGTCATGTTTGCCATTCGGTTCTCCTTCAGTATATCCGCAGTGGCTCTCCTGTTCGCCCCTCTAATGGCATCCAACATATCCTGGTTTGCCAACCTCGTGGCCTCCTGGTCGGCTAGTCCGGCCATCTGCATCTCAACCAATGCAGCCAGGACAGGATCCGGTTGATCCTCATTCGTACCCTGGTTCCTCCTTGGTTGTACCATGACTCTGCACAAGTTACGCAAAGAATGAGTTGATTAGGCCCACGCCATGAGGTCACATATGCATTATCATAATACACACCAATCAGAGAGAACACAATATAGATACGCAATGAAACATCCTAAGTTATTGCAATACATACAGGCTTTTCCCTAGAAAGTGCTCTGATACCATAAAATGTAACACCCCGTGTTAACTCGGTTTGTTAACTTACTACTGTATTAAGCGACACTTAATTAAAAATTTGCGGAATAACTTTTTTTTTAATTCAATTATGACGTCATTAACCTTAGCCAAGTTGATTACTTAAACAATTTCATAAAATATCGCCTGTATGTAATTTGCAAGACAACTAACTGAATACCTCATATATAAATATAAAGTGAATATCTAAAGTCACGAATCTACAACACGTAGTCCGGACAATATCCTGATACATTAATCAACTAATGTCTGAAAACATAAAGACAAGTCAATGTGGCATGGACAATCCCCATGCTCACCAAATAAGGCCATAAATGCCCAACGACAGTCTCAACGTATAACAACATAGTACTATCTGAAGCTAAAAGCATAAAATAGTAAACAGGATCCAGCATCCAACATGTCAGCACATACAACAATATCTAACTCAACTCTGGTCTCTTGCCACCTGAGGTCTCAACCCCAGGGTTACCTGAACCTGAAATAAGCATCCCCAAACGTGGGGTGAGATCTCTAAATAAGAAATCTCAGTAAGGCAAGGGGTCCTAAAGGATCTTCCACCCCAAGCTCGCTTACATGTGCAATATAAGTTCTAAAAGCAGTAATTTCCAGTGTAAGTTCCAAAAGTATGCAGTGCAACAGATATCAATGCCATATGAGTTATCACTATTCTACTGGCCAGAGAAAATGCAGGAATACGTCTATTACCCGCATAGTAGTACAAGGAACATCGCTTGCATCTCACCCACAGCCTCACCATGTTGTATGCATCACATACTCAGGCTTACCGTATAGGTGGACCCACATGCATATCATAAAAGCACATTGCACATAAAAGCTCAACTGCATTTCCGAAACATCAAAAGCATGTAACACAGCATGCATAAACCACATCCCATGGGACATGGTGGAACCACAACATGGCTAAACTGAGGACACGAAAGCTTACCTTGCAAGCAATCAATCCAAGCCAAGAGTCCAAACAGCTCAAGTCCAACACAACAGATCACAATCTGATTTAGGACCAGCAATCGTATCAATACTCAAAGATCATAAACATAAGCATAAAGACTATATTTTTCCTTTTACGGTTTATGTCTTAAGGCTTCCCACAAAGCCATAAGCCCTTAACCCCTTAGGTTCTGACTTAGTTAAGTTATTACAGAAGTACCATCTCATCAACTAGGGTCCATAAACCCATAGATCAGTTCTGTATAAACAGTACCTCACTGTTCATCGAAATCCCAGAATATCTGGATATATGTCGGGGGCATATCCAGATATCCCATATCCGGATATCACAGAACCCCATATCCGGATATCCATATCCGGATATTTCTCGATCACATATCCGAATATCTCATGACAGATTGCAGTTTATGCATTTCATGGAGACACCCACCAAAGGTCCAACTTTTAACACTTATATATGTCCAAGGATCCATTTTTAAGCATATACAAGTTCACTTATGTGTTGGTTACTTCATTTTAACCTTTAGCATGCAAAGACATCATCTTTAAGCCATTAAAACTTTGGAATCTTAACCTACTCATTTTTCTAAGATTTGTGATATTTTTATTTTATTTTTTGGAGCACCTTTTCGGTACGCGCTTTTCCATAGCCAATATCAGTTCTGGCATCAGTTCTCATTATTTTGACTTGAAACTCGTTTTTCAAGTCCTACGTGTTATTCTAGTAATTATCATGCACTTCTTATAATTTTTCGAGATACTTCATCGGTACGCATTTATACCGGGAAGCAGAACCGATATCTGTGCTTTTCGCCCGAAAAGCGACTTTCAGCATTATTACCCACTTACTATAATTATTAGAGCCTCATAATAATTATTAGGGTCAATTATGGAATTATTTCCTAATTATCACATTTATTTAATTAATCACCTTAATTAGCGGTGCAGGTTCTTCCAGTAGGTCACTGGTTCAACCGCATGACCCGGTAATTACATTCAATTTTATAATTTATATTAAAAATTATAAACATAATCGAATATCTAAAAAAAATAATTAAAATTTCAAATATTTTAATATAAAAAATAATAAATCACATATTATTATCCAATAAAGGATCAAACAAAACTATAATGATCGTGATACGAGACTTTAGGTTCAGAAAATGACATCTCTATTTATAAATCAAATTAAATCTTTTTGCATAGTGTATAATTGAGATAATATTAGTATTGTAAATACATAACTTACGTAAGTCAATAAGTTAAAAAATATTCAAATATGTCTATTATGATTTTTTTTCTGTGACCGAGCCGGGTCACCGATTAACCGACCGGGTCACCAGTTTTCATAAAAACCAGCTGGGTCGGACCGGGTCACACCGGTTCTGATGCATGACTGGTCTGTTGCTTCAACCGGACCGATTATATGACCGATTTATCGATTCCCGGGTTGACCTTGCCGGGTCAATCCGGGTTTAATAACACTGGTTATATGTATTAAATATAAATTATATTATCAACATCAACATCACCTTTATCCCAAATTAATTGGGGTCGGTGGTAGATGAAGCCAACGTGAAAGATATAAAATGGTTGAACAAAAAAAGAAAAAATATAATATATATATATATATATGTATATATAAATAAATAAAAGTGAAAAAGAAAGGGACAAGAAGAAGTGGGGGAAAAGGACTTAAAAGGGACCATATGGAACATAGGAATAACAACAGGTCTAACCCTCCACCATACTTATAGCTATTCTCCATTCCGTTTTAAGACATACCGTCCGCCAATCTATATCCCACTCCATTAAATCTTGTTTTACTACCTTTCCCCCAAGTAAGTTTCGGCCGACCTCTCCCTCTTTTTGTGTTAAAAATATTATTTAATATCAAAATATGTTCCAACGTGTCGAAATATGATGATTTTTAAAATTAATGTATCGGCATATCGTGTCCCATATCCTGTGTCAGTGTCGGTGCATCATAGATGACAACACATCATAATCCCAACACACACAACAACGACAAAACCTCTCCAGCGAGCATTTTTAAAATTCTCGAGTAGAAAAGTTAGTTAGGGCGCGTTTGGTAGGCGGCTTATTTCTGAATGTCCGAGGAAGGCATGTAGGGGAAAACTGTTACCCGTGTTTGGTAGCCCCAAATCCGATAACTTCCCTGGTGAAAATTGTTTACGGGAAAATGTGAGTGTTTGATAATTTTGGTACGGATTGACAAATATGAGATCCATAAAATATATGGAGTTTTTCGCATCCTGGGTAACCAAAAATTTCGTGACAGCTGCAATTCAAGGCCAATGACAATCTCTTCTGGAACAAGTTGCTTCTTTTTCCGAGTATTTATCCCTGCTGATTGCTTCAAGGAGCTATATGGCGATAATGGGACCCCACAAAGGTCAGAGTTGTTTTCATATCTAGATGCAGGGAAAGTGGTTAACTGACCTCCAGAAGGAATGAAGCCTATAAGGTTATTATCAGACACATCAAGGTCACTGAGAAAAGATAGACCTTCTAATGACCCAGGGATCAACCCTTGAAGGTTATTATGGGAGAGATCTAGCAAAGATGAGGTTATTATGGGAGAAAAGATATATCTCTTTCAGTTTGTCTTCAGGAACGATAGAAATTTTGAATAAAAGGGTAAAGCTGAGGTTATTTTGGTAAAATAACCTCACATTCCCACTAATATTTCATAACCAATCAAATACAAACTCAGTAAAATAACCTTAATTTTTCTAGGAAAATATAGGTCTACCAAACGAACTTTTAAATAATATTCCAGTGAAATATATTTTTGGCTATATTTCAGTAATATTTATTTTTCAGATAAAAAAAATATTTTTTCTTTACCAAACACACCCTTAGAGTTACTCGAACATTGAAACGGTCCGACCCGATCCACCCGGGACCGCCCCATCAACGTCCAATCACAAACAAACCCACATAATACGACAAAACAGCAAGCCGTTTTGAAAATCAGAAACCGGCCCCTCCTTTTTCAAATTAAGGGGTCATTCCGCAATATCTCTAAACCACAGGACCTCTCACATTTCAAAAAAGACATTCATTTAGAAGTAAAAAAAATAAACAAAAATAAAACAATAACAACAATAGAGCAGTATCATAGAGAGAAGGAAGAAGAAAACTTTGTTGGTAGTTGTAGCAACAACTACCTCAGAGAAAGATGACGATGGAGAGAGAGAAGGAGAAGGAGATGGAGCTGGAGAGTGCAATGTACACAAATTGCTTATTGTTAGGTCTGGATCCGGTTATCATCGGAGCGAGAGGATCCAATGCCGTTCCTCGGGTCGGACTCTTCCGCCATTCGAACCCGAAATTGGGGGAACAGCTCCTCCACTTCATCCTCTCCTCCCTCAGAGGCCCAATTCAATCTGCCAAAGTAATATATATATATATATATATATATATATATATATATATATATATATTTCTATATTTCTTATTTTTTACTTATTTTCCTTAATATGTTATGGGTTAATCGAGTGACACACCAACTAGTTTGGGATGAATGTAATGGTGATGTTTTGAGCATGATCTGCTACGCTTGGGTGATTCTTTTTTTTTTTGGTTGATGTTTCAGGATTTTGATAGGGTTTGGCCAATTTTTGATTCGGCACAATCGCGTGATTTTCGCAAGGTATTATATTAATTCCTTTTGGTTTATTGAATCCTGGGCTTTTGTGATTTTTTGAATAGTGGTGGAGTTGAATGTTTTCTTGGCTAGGTAGTGCAAGGGATTATTAGCGAGCTCGAGTCGAAAGGTGCGCTTCCCAAGAGCAATTCAAGGGTTTCTTCGCTTGCTACGTGTTGTGGGCCTAGGTTGGTACTCCACATTTCTTTCTTTGCTCCTGATTTTTCTCCTTTCGAAAATTTTAGGATTTTGAATGCTGGGAATGGTTGCAAAATCTGCTGCAGTTCTATTAAATTAGTTGTAATAGTTTCAGTTGATTGTGGATTTTAGTTGTCTTGATCCCAATGAGTAGATAGATATGATATTGATACGAACATTAAACTTTTTACTTGTTTAGCTTTTTAGTTTGTTATATAAATTGTATATTGTTTGAGATAAATGTGTTGTTGATATAAATTGTACAGTTTTGGTGAGAGCTGAGAAGAAGAGGGCGAACCTAGACTCCTAGAGTAGTGGTCAAGTTGTTTCTTTGTGACTGAAAGGTCACGAGTTTAAATCTCGAAAACAGTCTCTTAATATGTAAGGGTTTTTATAGTTAGTGAATAGAAATTGGGTAGTCAGGGGAATTGATGGACAGTTGGTATCTGGTGAGTGTATCAGACTTATTTGTTATTGAGTAACTGGTAATTTGTAAAATCTAATGTTTATTACAATGCCACGAGGTAGTCTCACGTGGTGTGAGGTGCGTATGGAAGCTCACTATTTGGATGTACATGGTGTAGGTTTGTCGAACTGCTATGGCAGCTTTCTATGCATGCTCTGCGAGAGGTTCATAGACGGACGTTTACTGCTGACACAGCTTCTAACCCATTGCCTGCACCGTTGACTGATGTAGCATTCTCACATGCTACTACTCTACTTCAAGTTACAAAGGTATTATCGATAATCTATAAAAGGTTTTGGAAGGGATGAATTGATTATCAATATATGCATGTGGCATTGGTACCAAAATAATTGTGTTGGTATTTCGAAGCCAAAATCCGCATTAGTAGAGTGTACTTTAGGAGTGTGACTCAAGGCACACTCCTTCTGACTCAAGGCAAGGGGAGTATGACTCCTCCTTTGGAAGGAAAAGTATGACCACTAGGATGGGGGAAGAGGGATAATACCTAATAGAGATTGGGAGGGGGTTAATCAAGAATTAAGATGGGAAGTTTGTGAGGGGAGAGACAGGCCTCTCGAAAGCTTGATAGCATTTTCTTCTGCTTTATCCTGTAATTTTACATACATGCTTCTGATTTCACCTTGATATCAGTAAGCTTAACATAATACTACTCATTTTCCTTTTTCCTACTTGAGTTTTCTCGACTCAGGTTCTATCAGCATGCTTGCTGTATAATGAAATGAATTTCAACTTTGAACTTCTATGATCTGATCTCTGCTATCTAGACAAATTTATATTTTATGTAACAGTTTTTTCAATCGTAACATCACTTGTTGTTAAGTAAATAGATTGATTCTTTTTCTTAAACAGGGTAAAATAGCCCTTGAAAGAAGGAAGTTTCTTAAAAATGCCCAAATGGCTGAACAACAGCAGGACATGTGGTTGAAATTGGCTCGTGAAATGACTGCTGAATTTCGTGGCTTATGTGCCGAGGAGGTATATCAATAACTGAAGGCTATTTGCCAAATTTGGCTATTATGCAGTTTACCTTATCCTCTCTCCCCTTGATCAATATTCTCTACAGATTTTTCTCTCGAGTAATTATATCCTGCATTCAGGCTTATTTGCAACAAGAGCTGGAAAAACTACATGACTTGAGGAATGAAGTGAAGTTGGAAGGAGAACTCTGGAATGACCTTGTTACCAGCTCAAGTCCGAATTCCCATTTAGTTTCAAAAGCGACCTGCCTATGGGAGTCTTTATTAGCTCGTAAAAGTAAGTGCAAAGATCAATGCTTCGTTATTCTTATGGATTTGTCTAATAGTTGATTTAATTCTAGTTTCTTCATTTCTTATTATGTTACTATGTTAGGTGGGGCAAGATGATTAATTATAAGTTTTGAGGGATGGGAATATGAGATTCTGTTTAGTTTTTACAATTTCGGTCTTTAGTAATATGATTAATGATATATTTGCCCCCCTTTTTGTAGTCTAATATAGATATAGTATTCAAATTATCATATTCTCTTTTTTCCTTTAAATTTCTTATACATGTTCACTATGTTTTTGCACAAAATAATGAGTATTTGTGATAAACCATTGATGCTGGCATCCATTCTATTATGAAGGCTCTACACTTTATCTTTTATTTTTTATTCCACAATAAGACACTTGATGAAATTTCTTTTTATATTAATATTAACGTACAGGTCAACATGAAGTTCTTGCATTGGGTCCAATTGAGGACTTGATAGCTCACCGGGAACATAGGTAATATATTGATGAAGCTTGCCTTACCTTTCCAATATTTGTAGACCATGTTGTACCAACTCACTTTGAGATACACAAATTTCAGGTATCGAATCTCTGGATCATCTTTGCTTGCAGCAATGGACCAGAGTTCTCAGGCTCCATATTCAGATGTATTATCTGTTCAACCTGGTAACTTTTCTGCCATGCACATGGATAACAAAGAGGACAATGATGGATCACATCTTATCAATGAGACATTTGCAAAATTGGATGATAGAAACGGAAGAGTCGACCAAACTGTTGATGTAGCAGAGGTTATACGGCGATGGACACATGCTTTGCAACGTATCCATAAACAATCACTTCATTTGGTATGGTCTTTATAAGCTGTACTTCGAAGATGGTGTCATGTTCTGTTCTCATGGATCCTTTCTTTTAGTGTTGTCGATGGTGTATGACTGCCACTGAGGGCAAGCACCAAAACTTCCTAGGCAACATGTTGGATAGTGTGGCAGCTGCCTTACTTAAGGCACAGCATTTCCTTAACAATTTATTAAATGTACTCTTAAAAGGTTAATGAGATATTTTAATATCATATATCTTGAAAAATTTATCACAAAACTGAAATACATTTCAGCTGAAACAAAAAAACAAAAAAAACCAGTGGTCTGTTGGCATTTAAGAAGATATTATGGAAATGAACTTGGATTGGTGGAATTTAAAGTGAGTGATTCGGTTGGCTGAGTAGATTTGGCTTGATGAAAGTTTCACTCAGCAAAATTTGAAACTTGATTATATTGACTTTTGAGTTTGATAAGAAGCTCAATTATATAATCAAGCCAAGTTTAAACACCCTGATTTTTGGCTCCAAAGCTTGCAAGTCAGCTTGATTAATTATATATATATATATATATATATATTAATATTTTATTTCATATTTAGCAAAATTATAATTTTTATTGAAAAAACTGTAGTGATGTAATTAGTATTCTGAAGTGATAGTAATTATAAAAATATACACAACCGAGCCTTATCCCTCTAGGTAAAAATTAAATATACTTTCAATTATAATTTAGATTAAGCTGCATTGAGCCTTGAGCTTGGTTTTTGATGGGCCTTCAATAAAGTAACCAAGCCCATTAATTAGGAATTAATATATATAGAGATGTTTAGGGTGGGGTTTCTTCATGCATGTATTCATAATTGGATAGTGGGGAAATTTGGGGATCTCTGGGAGTTGAGGTGGGTTTACTTTCTGCATTTTATATTGTATTAGTGTATGTAAAAAGCGGCTATGCCTCCATTGTAAATGAACTCAGTAGTGTATTTTTCTGGGTGCCATCAATTTGGTATCAAAACACTTCCGATCTGGGGGTGTTTTTGTCTAGATCTGAAAAAAGAAAAAAAAGAAAAAAAGAAAAAAAATGGAAAACAAAGTGAACAAAATGGAGAGGAGCTTGGATCGTTTGGAAGCAAACATGGATCGAGTGGAAGAAGGAATGGATCGAGTTGAAGACGCTTTTCATCAACTTCAGAAAACAATTTGGACGTTAATAGATCGCATCGATCCTTGTTTTGTAGAAGAGAAAAAGAAAGAACTACACGAAGAAGAACAATAAACAGAGAAGGAAGATTGCAACTCAAATCCAAACAGAAAAACGGAACAAATTCAAAAGAAATCAACAACCAAATTAGAAATGGAGCGAATAAAGGAAGGAGAAGAGCGAAACGAAATAGACAACGATCATGGGATTGCAGCCCAGTCTTCGCGCAGTGGTGCGATAGAAGAGACGTACGACGGCGAGCGGCAAAGAGTAGGATTCCGACGACATACGTGGGAGGAGAAGGCAGACGAGGTTGGAAGCAAACATATAGGAAGATCGTTTGCTACAACAATCCAAGCACAGAGGCTCAAACAAACGGAAGAAGAAAAAAAGAAAAAAGAAGATACAGAAAAAATTGAAGAAAGCTACGAACACGATGAAATTAGAGAGAAGGAAAAGGTTAGGGAATTTGGGTATGCTGCTGAACCATTCAACGGGGCCCCAACTGATAATGGTGCAAGGCCCAATTTTGGAAATTCTGATGAACTAAAAGAGCAGACCATAATGGTAACTAAAGGAAGCAATTGGCCAAGCAAACGAAATGGGCCCAGTGCTCTAAAATTGGGGCCCAATTTTATTACGGGAGGAAATATGAGTGTTGGGCCACAAAAACGGCCCAATGACACCCATCTTACTCTAGGGCAGGGTTCAGTTGCCATGGGCAAGGGGCAAAGGGCTGCACAAGGAAGGTTAATGGAGAAGGACAACTACAGTAACCAGAGCGCAAGTTTCCGATGGCTGAGGGCGGAGAAAATGGAGGATCGACGGCGGTGCAGAATGATTGGAAACGTGCAGGGCAGCAACACGCAGAACACCAACACAGTGACCACAGAAGTGACGTACAAAGGCGAGAGGTGGGGAACAAGATGCCGACGACTTACACCGAACGTGATGGAACAAGGGAGAAGGAACCTTGGTTCTAGGTGCGATGCACTCTTCTCTGTGAACCACGTGTATGATCAACAACTTTCGGTGATGTTATTGCGGGCGTGAAGTGAATTCGCAGATTTGGAGAAAGAAGATCTTTCGCACCTCGATCGAGGGGATGACAGGGTCATGCGGTTAAGCGTGCGCATAATCTTAGAGGTAATATGTCAAATGCAAGGGGCTGGTGAATTTTTAAAGGGGTGGAGACTGCTTGGAATAGGACATGCAGAGAACGCTAATGATCTACAAGCCATTGCTCGTAAGACATGGAGTAAGACATCGAGGAAGGGGGCAATAGAATTCAGCAGTGGTAGTATTTTTACTTCAATCATAACTTGGTCAATATGCTTCAAGCTATGGGACCCAGGAGGAATGTATCTCACATTACCTTGAGGATAAGGTGAATTTTGGAGGGAGAGTATTGATGGGCCTTCAATAAAGTAACCAAGCCCATTAATTAGGAATTAGTATATATAGAGATGTTTAGGGTGGGGTTTCTTCATGCATGTATTCAAAATTGGTTAGTGGAAAAATTTGGGGATTTCTGGGAGTTGAGGTCTCTAGGGGTTTACTTTCTGCATTTTATATTGTATTAGTGTATGTGAAAAGAGGCTATGTCTCTATTGTTTATGAATTCAGTAGTGTATTTTTCTGGGTGCCATCAGTTTCAAGCTTGATAAGGCTTGCCTCAAATTTGAATTGGCATTTGCTTGTTGAAGCCAATCCTGAACACTGCATCTAAGATTATTTTGGGGTGGTCTGTGCCGATTTCAACGCCACAGCACTGCCAAACTAGAGCCCCCACGTCTTGCTATTTTGCCGTGGCAGCTGGCATTGATAACACTGCTTTCTTCACCCTAATTGTCTTTTTCTGGGGAATTGGTTTGTGTGTGTTTTTTTTGGGGAAGGGGTGGGGGGTGTTGAAATATGTTCAGCTTAAAGTAAAACACAGTATTATTTCAAAAAAAAAAAGAAAAAGAAAGTAAAACACAGTATCTTACCAGTTTAGCTATGTGTATTGCTATGTACTTAATTCCAATGTTTTTAAACTCGACCCGGTTATTGAACCGGTCGAGGTACTGGGTCATTGGTTCAACTGCTTGACCCGTTAAATATATATAAATTTATAAATTTTTTATTAAAAAAATTATAAACATATTAAAAAAATAAAAAATAAAAATAATGGCAACAAGCGAGTCATCTGAGAATGAAGAGTGAAGGTCACTTTTTTTTGTTAAAGTTTTTTTTCTTTTTCCCAGAATTGATCTTCGAAAGGTCCGTGGTGATGATTTCATATGCAAGCAATTAGCAAAGTTATATCAAACATTTAACCTGTGAACATCCTACATCTGATTCAGAGGTCTCTCTTCTTTGCAACATTTTTCTATCCACCAACTTCAATACAGAAAGTGAGAGCAGAAATCATAGCCAACATCACTTGGAAAAGCATGTCGATCCCTTGCTCCTATAGTTCATGTGGCTCTCTTGCCAAGCGCTAGCATGGGCCATCTTACACCATTTCTAAGGCTAGCTGCGTTGCTTGTTCACCACCATTGCCAAGTCACTCTCATAATTCCTCACCCCACAGTCTCTAAAGCTGAATCAGAACTCCTCTCTCGGTTCCACTCTTCATTCCCTCAGGTCAACCAAATCCAGTTTCATCTTCTTCCTTCTGATTCTGCCACTTCCAACACCTCCACTGACCCTTTTTTCCTTCGTTTTGCAGCCATTTGCAGCTCTTCTCACCTTCTCTCTCCTCTCCTTGCTTCAGTTTCACCACCCTTGTCTGCTTTTGTCTATGACATGACCCTGATGAACATTGCCACCATTGAAGTTGAAGTGACTAGACCCAGTTGCAGTGGCATGGAAAAATAAAGGAGTCCCACATCGTTTAAAATAATATAAATATTACTCTTTATATATAGTATGACTTCGCATGAAGAGCATGAAGCTTGCTGTTGTCTTACGGCTCGTGAAAGTCACTAAACCGGGTTGTCTCTATCCACCCGCAGTTACTGGTTTTTGTGAAAAACTGCCGAGTCAAGGCGGTTTATTCCGGTTCGCATCGGTTCAGTGACATGAACGATCCATTAAGTGGCTCGGACCGGTCACATGACCGGTTCACCGGTTTCCGGGTTGAACCGGCCGGTCCGGGCCGGTTTTTATAACATTGCTTAATTCTAACTTGTATTGGGGTTGAGGCAGGAGCCCTCAACTGCGTTTCAACTCAGAGATCATTAGCAAATTTGAACTTTCTATGTATGGTACCAAAAGCAAAAATAGAACGGATATAGAATTAACTTTAGTTTCCAAATAGTTGTGCACTATTATATTTTTCTAATTAGTCGTGGTAAGTATCTCAATGTGTTGATACTTTGGTATGCTTTGGTCTATAAATCAGATAACAATTGCATGGGATGTGAATGTGTGATGTATAGAAGTTGCTTAGAACTATTGCTTGTGTTTCTAACACGTGTATGTACCTCCATATTTCAAATTTTACATTAGCTAAAAGGCTTTTTAGATATTCTTTTTCAATTATCTTTAATTTTGTCAAATCTTGGGCATAACTTCATCTTTATCTTACCAGCTGGCATTTTACTTTTTTTCAAGTGATCCATTTCTGCACTAAAGACTCGACAGAAATGTAAGGCCAAAATCATGATAGATTTTTTTCCTTAATCTTTTATGTTGGTTGTCCTATTTTATTTTTATAATTTTTTTTATTTTAAAATAATTTTTATTTCAAGAGACATTCTTCTTCTATTGCTTACCAATACCTAGTTGATCCTTATTTATAATTCAAACTCTTGAAACTAAGATAATCCAACTTGTGTTGCACCAAATACTTGGTAATTAAACTACAATCGGTGGCTGAAGTGGTAAGCAAGCTTGAGCTTGGCGTTTGAGGGGCCTCTACAGGATGGCCTCATTATTACCTCAAGCAGGAGTTAATCTCAGACCCAAAGGGTGGGGGTAAACCTGTTCAAAAATAAAAAATAAAAAATGCGTGGTAATTGGGTTTGTGGATGCAATTCTATTATATTTTCTCATTGCTCTACATTCATTCTTATTTTTTTTATTTTGAATTTTGAATAACAAAGACCTATATGTTGACACTGTTCACTCTTATTCTTTTGATGTAGGAACTACTAACCATGCTTTGATATGTAGGCCAAAGCAAATGACGGAGAGGGTCCAGATATACTGCAAAGTGCACAAGAAGGTGGTTCAAGTGGCCATGCTGAGTCTTTAGCGGCAACCCTTGCAGAGCATCAGCAACACTTGGCTAGCTTTCAGGTAATGCATTAATAGATGTTTACATTCACTAGATCCTACCAAGGGTGAAGTGCTTTGATAGGAACTCACAAGAATAAGGAAAAGAGATTAACACTGAAAAGGGAATTTGTATTGAAGTTTGGTTGCCCCCTATGGAAATACAACAGATAAATGGAAAAGGAAATGACAAGCTACACTAGAGGTGGCAAATTACAGAGGAAAAATTACAATAATGGAAAAGGAAAATGACAGTAAGTAAAATATTCCTAAACATTGTAGAGGTTCAGGTTTCTCCAAATTTCCGGCCCAAATTCCAAGATATCCCATATCCCTTTACAATAATTCCTTACCCTTTATATAACAATGTTAGAGATATATAAAAGGCATTAATGTAGCCTCACCCATTAGCTTAAGCTTTTGGGTTGAATTGGTTCTTTACATGGTATCAGAGTCTTGGTATCCCGGGTTCAATTCTCGCCGCCCTCCATTTTCTTTGTGGAATTTCTTAGCATAGTTAGGCTGGGTCTGATGCATCATCCACCTTTCAAACCCAATGTGCTCTCTTGTGAAGGGGCGTGCTAGAGATATATAAAAACCATTAATGTAGCCTTACCCACTAACTTAAGCTTTTGGGTTGAATTGGTTCTTTACAAGCAACATCAACCTCAACTCACAGAACCACACTCACAAAACACACCCATAACAGAAAAAGGAAATATTATTCCCATAACTAACCACCTACTAACTCAGCACCTTTTATCATTAGGGATCGTAACTGTTAGAATAGGAAATATAATATGTATAGATTTGTATAGATTGCTTTCTTATTTGTTGTAGAGAAGATTCAACCCAAAAGTTTAAGCTGTTGGGTGAGGTTACATTAATGTTTTTTATATATCTCAATACGCCCCCTCACACGAGAGCCCACTGGGCTTGAAGGGTGGCCAATGCAGAAGCCCACCTACCTGTGCGAAGAAAGAAATTCCACCAGAAATAAAGTGGGGGGAGGTGAGGATCGAATCAGGTACATCGAGGTTCTGATACCATGTAAAGAACCAATTCAACCAAAAAGCTTAAGCTGTTGGGTGAGGCTACATTAATGGTTTTTATATATCTCAACATTTGTAAATATTCTTTTCCTGTTTAGGATTTGGGTTAGGTCTGGGCTTCTCACTTAAGCCCATTAGGGTCTCTATATATTGTAACTCTTTGTATCAGTTTAATACACAACGTATTATTTTATATTCAAGTTTGTACCAGAGCTCTTTTGTCCTGGGGACCCTCACTTTCGCCTAGGTGTTCTCTTTTTCTTTTCCATGTGTCCTTTCGGCAAGTCATCTAAGCTATGATCCTTTTCAGATTGATTTTTGTACCTGTCATCACCTCCGTCCGCCACCGGAACTGTTGTTCGTCACTGTTCCGGTCACCCGAGAACTTTTTCGGCTACGTTTTGAGCCGGGACACCTGTGATCAGCTCCTCCTCTCTCCGGTGACCTATTCTGTGGAAGACCCACCACCATCTCAGCCCCCACGCGCCCCCACGCACGGCTTGTTTCCTCTGTGCGTGGTGCTCACGCTCCTCCTCCCACTAGCGTGTGTGCACTGTTCCGCCGTTCTTTTCCGGCCGTTCCAGGACAGACAAGCTCGCCCTCTCCTCCTCTTTCCAGACATGTGGTTGGTTTTTCGTGGGTCTCACTTTTTGTGTGTGCCTCTTCTTGATTGGCGATCAGGTTAGTTTCTATTCACTTGGTTCTGTACCTTTGTGATTTATTTCAATGGCAGCACCTTCTCCTGTTCACTCGGAGATTAATGCCCCTCCTCGTCCTGCCAAAAGTTTCTCCAGTATCATCTCCACCAATGTTGGGCCCATTACCTCCTCCAAACTTAAGGGTTCTGTTAATTACAAGAGTTGAGCCACCTCTGTTCGAGTCTGGTTCTTTGGACAGGGACATGGGCAACATCTCATAGTTAAATCTACTGATATTTCTAAGGTAGAAAAATCTGATTGGGAAAGGATTGACAACCAGCTTCCAAGTATCCTTTGGCAATCTATTGATCCAATCGTTTCGGATATTTTCTATTCTTTTCAAATATGTAATGAAATGTGGGAGGAAGCAAAACACCTCTACATTAATGATGTTCAACAACTCTATTCCATCATGTCTCAGTTTATGGATTTGCGCAAATCATCTGACACTCAGATGGATACATATGTTGTCAAAAGTCGATCTTTGATGCGGGCATATGTGGATACGTTGCCCTACCCTACTGATGCTTCTGCGTATAGGAAATAGGTGGAGCGTTTCTTTATGGTTGCCACACTGTCTGGCCTTCCTGAAGAATATGATAATGTTCGTGATACTATCTTGACTAGTGGGGATTCTGATTTATCAATGACATATTAGCGCCTTCTGAACCTCAATAAGAAATCTTTTCCTGCATCATCTTCTGTTGTTGATTCAACTGCTCTTGTACTTTTGCGGGAATAGTAGAGGTGGTCGTGGTAGAGGCTAGGGAGGATGTGGTCAGGGTGGACGTGGTCAGCGACCTCGTTGTCATTATTGTCAGCAACTTGGTCATTATGAGAAGCGTTGTCACACAAAGTACCCTCTCCTGCGACCTTCCCATGTTGCTAATATAGCTCAGTTAGATACTGCTTCAACTGGTACAATCTCTCTCTCTTCTGAAGACTATGCAGCACTCCAGACCCTTCTCAGGAAGGCTTCTCCTCAGTCTCAGCCTTCTTCTTTAGAAATTGGTAATCCTGTTGCTTGTGTTTCTCATTCTACATCCCTTGATCCTTGTATATTTGACTTAGGTGCTACAGATCACCTCTGTGGTAATAAGGAACTCTTTACATCTGTTACTTATTCTGATCATTTACCCTCTTTCACTCTTGCTGATGGCACTAAAGCCCCTGTTCCTGGGATTGGATAAGTTTGTCCAACCTCTTCTTTGACCTTAACATCTGTCTATTACATTCATGACATCCCTTATAATTTAATTTCTGTTAGTAAATTGATCAACTC